>JAEMWC010001530.1:62500-105000 GCA_016490735.1 Pachyseris speciosa
AAGATTGTATTTCTTTGCTAGTTCTTTTTTACTGCTGATATTTTGTGGGTAATGGGTACAACTGTTTTGATGAAGTAACCTTCTCGCCGCCGCCGCCTGTTGGCAGGGAAATAACTTTCAAAACAATACCACGGAAGCGAGTTGGAGTTTGTGGTTTTCTTCGCTTCAGTTCGGGACGAAAAAAAATGCATTTGCACTGAAAGGCATTGAAGTTTTATGGCGCTTAATACAACGTTTAGATTGACTCATAAGTAATGTATTCTTTGTTCGGTAAAGCAAATGAAAATATGAAATTGATGAAACACACCAAACTTGCCTGACCTGATCCTCTTCATTGTCGACTATTTACGTTTCTTCTTAGTAGAGAGGTTCGATGGATAGGTCGACCTCATAATCGAAAAGGAAATTTGTAGCGGATTATCCGCCATGCTTGAAACTGCTTTGGGCTACTCATTCAATTGTCGCCTCTTGGAAGCCGCCGGAAATTTGATTGATGGAAGCAAAAAATGCAGTTCTTGGTTGAGGTTTGAGCTTCAAAGTTCGTGTGTTATTGAAAAGTGCAGTAAACTGAGACGAATCTAAACAAATCATATCAATTTTTGTTGCTCAATGTTTTCTTTTAAATCCAAGAGGGGAAACAGCACGCATTAGTCAAGCTTGGTCAAGTGTTGTTCCTTCTGGCTGACGTACTAGTAAAAAGTTGAGTTCGAGAATTGAGCGACAGCGAACGAAAGTTTGGATACGTTGTCGATGTACAATCAAATCCAAGAAGCTTTAAACATGCGGCCATTTCATGGACAGTGAGTTTCACAGAACAGTAAGTAATTGTTTGCATCGCTAATCTCTGTTTTTTTTTTTTCGGAAACTCTTTCAGCACGCTAGTTAAATTTTTTAAAGTTACACCTCGCACGCTAAGCGTGTTGTGTTATTTCGCACACTAACCATGTTCTCGCATGCTAGCTTTTGTTTTCGAACCTTGACACGCTTCTTTGTTTGGCTTCATTGTTCGTGTGCACATGCTTTATTGTTTTAAGAAACAAAGAAGTTTGCTAATGTAGTGTGCTCCTGAACACACTTTAAGCATGCTAAAGCCAATTTCTTTTGTTTTAAAGTGGAAGCGTGTTGTGAGCGTGCTATCACCTTTATCCCTGTTTTCCCGTGGAGGGTGACATATGTTGTAAACGTAAAGCAGAAAATTAATCAATAAAAATGTCAACAAAAAGTTTTTCTTGTGTTTGTTGCAACAAAGTAAAAAAAAGGTACTGGCGACTTGAATCGACGATGGGCCAGTGCCAAAAAAAGTGTGCGAAAATTTTTTGGCTAACTGGAAGTGAAATTGCACTTGGGTAGCAACCATGTACCTTAGCAATGACATACTTCAATGGGCCCTAAAGCCACTTGCAAGTCTAGATTGAAGTTATTTTCCAACACTACTTTCTGTACATCCTCTTTCAGTCATTCTCTAATTTTTCATCCAAGATGGTGAATAACTGAATTTATTATATGACTGGCTCTTTCAGCAGTCAAGACGAATCAATTCTCCTGCTGTGATTGGCTACCCGCGAGGTCAAGATGGAGCCATCTTGACCGTTTGGGATAGCCCATTCGTCCCGCATTTTACTGCCTTTTAATAACGTCCTTTGAGTCATATAATCAATCCCTCATTGACCAAGCTTGTTCGGTCAAGATGGCGGGATATTGGCCTCGTTCTTTTTTTGCGTGTTTATGGACCTCGACTTCGTCTCGAGCTCGTCTCAAGCTTGTTCGGTCAAGATGGCGGGATATTGGCCTCGTTCTTTTTTTTGCGTGTTTATGGACCTCGACTTCGTCTCGGTCCATAACCACGCAAAAAAAGAACTTGGCCAATATCCCGCCATCTTGACCGAACAAGCTTGGCCAATAACCCATCATGGCATGGCTACAAAGTAATGTTACAGAGGAGGATTGAGAAGTTCTTAATAGTTCAGCATTTACATGTAAATGGAAACCTACTTGATAGCTTCAATGAATGTCTTCTCTTCACAATCTTCCAAAATAATAAGAGCCATTCTCATTGAAGAACATAACTTTGCAGCTACTGTGGTGCTGGATTCCTGTCTAACACTGAATCCCAGTGATTCCAGCGTTGTAAAGATAATTGCAGGAGAATATCCCGTTTTCCTTGCAAATGGTGACAAATAGAGGCATCGTGACTTTTCAATTTCTTTGATCTGCAATATATTTAAAAGTTAAACATCATAGCTTGATAACTACATGTAAGTTTGCAAAACATTCAAACCAACAAAGGTACTGCACCGGTTTCCAGATAGTTGCTGCAAATATTTATCAGTTACTTGTATTACCTTTATAGTGGTATAAAGGAAATTCAGTTCAGTTCAGCTCAGTTCTTTATTTAGCCAATTAATCAAGAACTGAACTGCCACTGCAGCTTTGTTATGCGCATTTGATAATATGTACATGTAATTTGCGCACTATAAGTATAAAACTATTATTATTATTATTATTATTATTATTATTATTAACTCAGTAAACTGTGCTTAATTATCTGAATGATCAAAATGAAATAGTGTTCAAGTTGAGTGTATACAATATGCAAGCCAGCGAGGCATGAAAGGCATGAACATTAATCATGCGAAGCATGCGAGGAATGAACAAGACATGCAAGCCATAATTATTAATATATCACTTTGTGAGGCTATCACATTTAAGGTAATTCCCCTGAAAAGGATGTACTATAATTAAGATTTTTTTCAGACTTGGCACAATTGATAGTCATGCATATGACATTGAAAAAATGCAATAAAAAGATGGGGTCACCGTGCTTGTTTTCGCCCTGCATGCCTTTTTTTCTGGGTGTTTTTATGGAGTTGCGTGAGAAATGTTCGAAGCATGAACAACTGAAGAAAGCTGTTATTATGTAGCAAAAACTATGAATAGTAGTGAAAACTAAAGCCTAATTGTTTTTCTGGGCTATATTTTTTTAGTATTGTGATTTGAAATTGCCTGATCTTGCAAATAATGTGAGGAAATTGGACCACTTTGTCACCATCTCAAACTCCTTCCTGGCTCCAAACACAGAGTTTCACCCCATTTATATATAAATAATCCAACTTCTACTATTAAACTTTTTTTCTCCTTAAAATATGTTTTTCGTGTGCCTATTACAAGTACATTACACCAATAAAAAAGGGGGGTCACCATGCTCGTTTATTTACAACACGACGACAAAGGGAAAATTTCAGCTGAAAAAGCTCAATGTCAAGGCAAATCGCAATGTTTCTAGTGTACGCGTGCATGAGCGCGCGCTAAATGGTGCCATAAATTATGCGCAGCAAGGATGCGCCATGCAATTGAGAGGAATCACCTTAATAGCTATTCTACGAGGACGCGCTGGATGAACTGAAGTGATAAATAACTAACGAAGTTCATAGCGCCAAGTTGGTTATAATCATTTTACAGTGTATATCCAGCAAGCCCGAGTAGAATAATTGTTTTATTAAAAACTCTACGACGCATAATTGAGAATCTGAACAAAAAATATGAAAGAAGGAACCCAGAGAAAGTGAAAACTGAAAAAAGGAAACAATTTTGTAAATCACATGACTAAACAAAAAGGAAAGTTTGAAGATTGATACATTGCTTCGAGTGCAGGTCAGAACATTTTCAAATGAATCTGAGCTATTTTTTTAAAAACTGTCACTGATCACTAGAAAAAAATTCCAATACCAGATGATTGCTGCAAATTTTAACTTAAGTTCTTGTTTGTTTAGTTTGTTTTCAATAGACTGGCCCTGAACATAGTTACAGATTGGTGACATTGACACTTGTTGTTGAATACATATTTTCATACACGTATGCCTGGGATATTTGGCTATAAATCTGTCATATCCTATTTCTGTATTTTAATTGCATCATCCCAGCAAATGCTGGACTGGTTGCTGGAAACACAATTAGAACACGGGACACTTCAGAAATGCAAATTAGGACTTTTAAGACCATCGTCACTTAAAACGGATGTCAGAAACAAATCTGAATTAAAAAATGAACTAAAATGGTAAAACTCTTAAACAAGATAAATAAGCAAGTCAAAGGAAATGTTAAGTTAAAGGAAATGCCTAAGAATTCCAGAGCTAAATGACTTGGATGTGTTTTGAGTCTCCTTATTTACAGGGAAAGGGAGCAGGTGAGTGAAAACGGTGGGAGTTGGGATATAAAGGTACGGGAAGTGGGAGGTTCTGAACCCCCTGTCCCCCCTAAGCATGACTATCAATGGGCCATGTTCTAAACGAGTAAGGGCCTGGGAATGAATCCAAACTTCATTGAAAATCAATGAAATTGAACTAAATCTATTCTCACATGAAAGGGTACTGTATCACTATCTATTGGTTGAAAAGCCACCAGATAACATGCATTTAAAACTTCAAAAAATCCCGTACAATTGTCTTTATTTTGGAAAGTGTTCCTCCAAACTATACAAAGTCTCTAATTTTCACAATTTTGAAACACATTTTTTTTCAGCTCCAATTCAACTGAAAAGCATCAAAGTTGGTTAGGTGACCATTTTTGAGATGCTCTCGTTCCCAGGCCTTTACTCATTTAGAACATGGCCCACTGTGCTAAGTTTTAAAAAAATCTGGATAGTTTATCATTTTCAAGGGAGTTACCTATTAACAACTGGTAACCGGTTTTTTTGAAAGCTTTTCAAGTACATTTTCCCTGCTATGTTGATGGAAGTCAAGTAATGATAAACTGTGAACAAGAAATTCTGCGAGAATTAGAAGCGGCCTTTTTGACCATCCGAGCCGGATTAATGCACAGGAGGGTAACACTAATCTACGGAACTGCAGACCGCGGAACCGCCGGAACCTGTGGAACCGCCGGAACCTGCGGAACCTATATTTTTTGTAATAAAATTAAAAAAAAAAATAAATACAGTAATAATAAAAATGTCTACGAGTGGTTTAGTTCTTAAAAACAACACAGAAAGAAAAAAAAAAAAGAAAAGAAAAATAAAAAGGGAGAAGGCAAACAAAAAAGATAGCGTACAACAAGGGGTATTTTTTGTCGGTCACCCATCCAAGTTCTAACCCGGCCGGATTGGGCTTAACTTCGGCGATCGGACGACGAGCACGCTTTCCTTGTGGTATCACACGCAGACAATACAAAGTATAAATAGTTCGCGTAAGTTGAAAAAAGCGAAATGATAAGCGAGAAATTACTAGAAATTTACCCACAAAGTTATTTTATGTGACACTTAACCTTAATAATGTATCTTATTTTATTTCTTTGATTGTCAGGAAAATAGATTTCTAATTGACGTTAACCAAATAAAAGTTGTGTTTATGGTTATGGTACAAGGGTATGAAAGCAGTATCATCACAGCAAGCACCGTTATTACGAACAAAGGGTCACCAAAATGATACAGAACTTTCATTTGGGTAGTAGTTTTTTAGGGTCTCGATTTTTTCATAGATTGCGTGACGAGCTGAAAGAAGGGGCCGAGATAAAGGTATGACATATTACATAACAAAAAATTTACGTTTTTAAAAGCAGAATGAATAAGTTCGTTTTCTCTTGGCCCTTCACTCGATTGAGAAGAGAAGTCGTTAATATTTCGCAATTCCCTACAGTACCTAACAGCGTATTATAGTTGGGAATGCTTATGAGTCTTATGGTATCAGCTATATCGGTCATATCGTAGTCGAAAACTGAGACGGAGATAAATCAACACGATTTAAATCCAGGCTTTGTACGAGTAACAAGGGTAACACATCAAGGGTGAAACCAAAACTGATTACACATACATACTGGGGTCAAACTGATAAAAGGCCTTTCCTAACCTGTTAATTTTCTCTAGGCTTGACATTGCCACATCACTTTTGAACATAAATAGCTGAAGATGCTGTCAACAATTCACATGCCATGTGCGTGACTTGAAGCAAAGCTCAAGTTCCCTACCTTTCCTTGGTTAGATCAATCACTTCAGGCTTGGAGTTCTTCATCCTATTTCAAGCAAGGTCAGAGGCATTCAGTCTATTTGTGAAATGCAACCGATGTAACTCAGCAAACGACTGTTGTACTTACCCAGCATTGAGATGGAAGCGCCATTCGGCCATTTTGGTGGCACTACAGTACCACCTGACTATGATACCGGAAATAAGAAATTGACCGGAAACTTAAACGGAACACTTGTTGCTAATGTTTGTTTGTGTGAATTTTAGAATTTCTAGTAATTTCTCGCTTATCATTTCGCTTTTTTCAACTTACGCGAACTATTTATACTTTGTATTGTCTGCGTGTGATACCACAAGGAAAGCGTGCTCGTCGTCCGATCGCCGAAGTTAAGCCCAATCCGGCCGGGTTAGAACTTGGATGGGTGACCGACAAAAAATACCCCTTGTTGTACGCTATCTTTTTTGTTTGCCTTCTCCCTTTTTATTTTTCTTTCCTTTTTTTTTTCTTTCTGTGTTGTTTTTAAGAACTAAACCACTCGTAGACATTTTTATTATTACTGTATTTATTTATTTTTTTTTTATTTTATTACAAAAAATATAGGTTCCGCAGGTTCCGCAGGTTCCGCGGTCTGCAGTTCCGCAGATTAGTGTTACCCTGCTCAGGATAAGTTCAAGTTGATCGTAATTCAATTTTTGTCACCTTTCAGTTGGCAGGACAGTCAATTCCTCACTCCGAATGATAGAGAATTTAAAATTCAATTATACGTGTAAGGAAGCTTTTGGTGGCCTAGTGGGTCAGTGCGCTCTTTTCATACTATAATGACAGCTAAGAGTCTGTGGTTCAAGCCTCATCAGAGTGAAGTTTTTTTTTCTTTGATCTCTTTTTTTTTTCTATTCCTTTTCACTTGTTTTTCTTTTTTCTTTTGTCAACGCTTAAACTGTAAACCTATTTTGCAATTTAACACGGAAAAGTACTCAACCGATTCTCTGGATATTCACTACGCGAGAAACCAAGGCCAGCTGAAGCTTGACAAAACACTGGCACTTCGATTTGTTTGACGATTTCAAAGAAAGCGAAAAGTTTGGTATAAATCTGAGTCTTCGATCCGTTGACCAGTTTCTCGACGATAACCGATATCTCAATACTACCAAGGTATGTTCAAACAACGCCACGCAAAAGAGCTGTATTTCACTTCCGGTATTACACCATCACTAGTACTTCCGGTATTGCACCATCACTAACTCGGTCAATATTTGTCTATCTTCAAAACCGGGTCACGAACAATCTCGTTACATGTGAAGTAAATTCAGTGAAAGTTATGGACTTTATTTAAGATTTCATAGGGCTTATAAATTATTTTAAACGTTGTTACAATTTATCATTCCGGAAAAGAAACACAAATGCCCAAAGATTTTGTTTAAAACAAATGCATTGTGAAACGAAAATAACCATAAACAGGGCACAGTTTCAAAACTATAATATCTGTCCAATCAGAAGTGCCCGTTCCCACGAGTGAAACAGACAAGAAACATAACTTACACGCAATATCGGGAAAGCAAGCGTAATGCTACTCTTGGTGCCATTTAGTCAATTAAAGTTTATACTGTTTACATTATTACGCGAAGTTTAGATACAACGACGCGAGCATCAAGAAAATAATTATAATCACGCAAAATAAAACCTGACACCTTTCTTACCTTCATTCCATACCCAATCATCGTTGTTCTGAAATACTGCTCAAAACAAACGCTCTCAAATAAATATCTTTCGTTATGGGATGTACATTGGAGTAATTCAATTCTGAGAAAACATTTCTTTTCTCTGTAACCGTTGGGCATTGAAACGGATTTTAAAGAGACGATGCGTGACCAACCTAATGACTTTATTTACTACAAAATTCCCTAGTCACCGCAAGAGATGTCTCATTAGCGCAGTCGGATAAGGGGCCGAGTTAGGAATTGAAGGTCGCGAGTTCAAATTCGGAACCGGTATTATTAAATTATTTCTTTACTTATATCATTGTTTCTTCCTCTGGCCGAGAGGGGCAGAGGAAGAAAAATCGTCGCTAAGCGACGGCCGCTTAAAAAAGGGTAATGCAAGAAGCGGCTCGTCGCCATAGCGACGGCCGCTTAAAAATGGTGAACCGATTCTCTGGATATTCACTACTCGAAATACCAACGCCAATTTCCGAATTTGAAATTTGAAAGAAATCGAAGAATTTGGTATAAACCGGCGTCTAGATCCGTTGACCAGTTTCTCGAAGATAACCGAAAAAGAAAAGCTACACGCGTTGTTGGTTTGACTTCCGGTATTGCACCATCACTAGTACTTAGTCCACCACTCGGTCAATACTTGTTCAGCATCAAAACCCGGGTCAGGAAACGCTCTAATAAATTCGGTTCCTATAAGAGGTACGTTGGAGGAATTCAATTCTGACATTTCTTTTAGAAAGGCTTTCGCGATTTCTTACTCTGACCCCTAAATAAATATTTTTGTTCAAGAGCCTTTCAATTTGCGTGAATTAGTCGACCGTGAACTAACACGAAACATCGCTTCGTATTCTATGGCCCCTTCTTTTTCTTAACAATAGCGAACAGTTCAATCTTGAAATTCACAATAGTTTGCTCTCTCTTGTGGTGTAAATGTTAATCCCTAACAAGAAAATACAACGTGAGTACGATACTTTACTTCAAGTTCGGGTAAAGTTGTATACCAACCTGTATACCGGAAACGCATTTAAAGCCGTGGTCGTATGCTAAAATTGCTACTCACTCGTAGAGAAATGGCAGTTTTATTTTACGGTCAACGCAAAAATGGTTTCGGAATTCGAATAGCACAAAGATATAAAAATTATTGTAAAGCGATAAGTATAAAGCGAGATACAAATTTTTATGCACCCAACAAATTTCACTGAAAAATTTAATGAGATGTTGGAGATTACGCTAATTTTAACACGTCCAAAAATAACTCGTTTTGAATATTTAATAAGCTGTTTGCGGTTTAGCTACGCATGAAAGTATAAAAGTTAGCTAATTCGTAACGAATTGTTACACCTGAAGAATATAACAGGTAAAAAAATGTTATGTATCTGTCTAACGTGTATTCGGCGTTAAACAAAATTATCTTTGAAGATCTTTAATATTCTTTGCGTGTTTTGTGCGGTTTGGTTTATCAAGCTATAACTTAACTTTTCTTGCGATTCAGTTAAACCTTTTCAATATGTTGCTGAAAACCGATCAAAAGAAACGCTTTCAATTAAATTCCTTTGCTATGAAATGTATATTGAAGTAATTCAATTCCGGCTAAACATTTCTTTTGCAAAGGCTGTAACGATTCGTGACTTTGGTGACCACTCACGTTAATTATTACAAAATTCTCTAGTGAAGGTAACTGATGAGCAAGTGGCGCAATCGGATAAGGTGCAGACTATGGGCGATGAGATCTGAGGGGCGCGTGTTCCAAGTACTGTCACCGGAGAATAAACAGTTTATTTATTTACTTGTCATTGTTTCTTCCTCTGGCCGAGAGGGGTACGGGGCAAGTGACGGACGAAACGACGAGAAAAAAAAAAAAAGGGTAATGCAAGAAGCGGCTCGTCGCTAAGCGACGGCCGCTTAATAATGTAAATTGACCACAGTTTCACTCCCCCACCGACGCAGCACCACAGTTTCTTTAGAAACTAATCCCCTTTATTCATTTAATGATAAACTGTGATGTGTACCTTCATGACCTGGTATTATTGTCTTTTATCCTCCTATTCAAAATCTTAACAAGCTGCAGTTATCAAACGTTTCAGAAATCTAATTAGCGGGCCTACTATGCTTAGGCTTTATAATGCTTTTATTCAACCAGTCTTTTTTTATTGTAGTGGTGTATGGTACTTTTGTAGTGCGTGAAACAGGGATAAGCTACAACACGTAAATAACAAGGATAGTGCTTAATGATAAGGAGAGCGGTTATGATGAGCTATTGCGGAAACTGGAAATGGTAAATCTGGAACAGAGAAGGGTTCAGAACATGCTTATCACTGTTTTTAAGTGTTTGCATGGGGCTGCTCCGTCTTATTTGAGATCGCATCTTAAGGAGCAGATGTCGGTGTACTCTCTCAGGGCCATGCTATTTTGGAACTCCCTACTGTAAAAACAACCACTTATGGTCTGGTTTGAACCTGCGACCTCCCGTACGGTAGTCCGGTGCTCTACCACTTAGCTAACCGGTCGGCAGTTAGTAAAATCTGCTGGGCTAATCCATTCAGATTTCGGGTTAATTAAAGTCATTGGTTTGGAAAAAATTCTCATCTGTTCAAACTCAAAGTTTATTTGTCTGATATTAAACAAAAGCTTTTGATCACTGCACTATTAGGTTGAATCAAGGGTAACGAGGCGAGATGAATGATAACCATCTCCCGTGATTTGCACCTCTGACGATTTTCAAGGTTAAAAGATTTTTAATCTTCGACAGCCTCTGAAAAATATAGCTCATTTACTTTGTCGTCGTTCTGAGCCGCTGCACTTTGAGAAAATGATTTAGAACAAACTTCGAACTAACAAAATGTGCGTTGCGTTACCATATGCAAATATGTGGAAGTTTTGTTTGTGGTATGCAAATATTTGGCGTCTGTAGCTTATCCAGACAAACAGATTGTGGTTTCACAATCCTTTAATAAAGTGATCTGTACAGTACCGGTTAAAAGTAAGTTGACAGTCTCTTTCGAGTCTCAATTCTCCACTCCATCCTCGATACTCGATTCCTGCGAGTTTCGAGCATTGAGGATCGAGGCTTAGCCATCGAGAATCGAGTAGAGGATCACGTCTCGCAAGATCAGAGATAATGAGTTTGTCGCTTGACTGATCACTCGATACACCTCTCAAGCAAATTGGGGATCACATCTTGAAAAGTAACTTCAGCCACTCGAAGGAACGCAAACGATGCAAGAGTAGCCGTTCAGTACGTGATGTTTCTAAATGTGATTCAACCTCTTTGACAGATGGGCAGATTCGCAGAAATCAACGCTTGATAAATAACAGAATGGCCAAGGACTGACCACCACCACTACAATATCTCGCAATAAGTAACAGATGTTCTATGAATAAAACTTGGCCGACTGAGCGTTGCATGTTTTTGTCACAGACACGCATAATTTTAAGATGAAATTCGATATGCATAGGCGTCAATACATGTGTTCACTAATGGTGCTCGTTTGTAACTTTATTTCGTTGAAACAGGATTTTCTTCGACCGTTCTTAGGAATAAATTTTACAATGTAACTCCTCCAAACTAGAAACACAAATGTGTGTAATTCATTATGGTATGCAAATTTTCTGTTCTCACGCGCGGTGTCTGTCAAGTCTATTTTTAAATGTTTACTTTGCGCTATTTTTGGCCGAAGAGTGAAGATCATCGCGGCGACGTTTCTATCCAAATTATACACATATTTCACTTCGGATGTTTCCTTGGAGTTTTACTACTGTTCCATCGAACGTTTATCAATTTATTTATTTCAAAGGCGAGGAGCGATTTTCGAAGTTGGCCTCGTACATACGATAAGCTAGTATGTCTTGTTTGTGTCCTCGTGGTCGATGAGCGTAGTTTTGTCGAAACTTGTTCGATCAATCGCACCAGCCTTGAATTCCTTATGCTTGCCACACGGCTACTGGCTAGTGACTACACTATTCGCCTACAGTACCGCTCAAAAGTAAGTTACCAGTCGCGTCGCGTTTCCTGCGCTACGCGATTCGCGTCGCGCGAGAGTCACTAAAGCGGAAATTTTTGGCATAAATTTTGGGTGATTTTGCAACGTGACATCAATTAAATTCGCGTAACACTTTCCAAATGCAGCTATTGTTCTGTCGAATTTGAGTCGTTCATACGTGTAGTTCACTTCTGTGCAAATAAATATAGTATCATTGAGGTCATTACAAATCGAAAACTTGTAAACAAACCGACGAATGATCAATTGCGAATGATAAGCATAATTCGTTACTCCCGTTAGCGCTGAATTTAGTTGAATTTTTATCAGTTCTGTCGTCGATACGTTTAAATGGTCGTGTTTTCTAAATTCGTTGAGGACATAATCAAGAGCTAGTTCGGCACAAGCAAATGACTAATGACCGGCCGGGTTACTGCATATGCATTTTGCTTTCGGATCGCAAATTTGCATAAAACCGCAAAACTACTGTCTGTGTAATTTGAAACCTTCCACTCCATATGACCGAAAAATTCATGAGAAGCGAAGGAATAGAACCCGAAACAGAACGGAGTTTATTTTATTTCCTTCTTTGTGCACGGACTAATTTATCATGTAGAAATCTGAAGTTCATTCTGCCAACGGTGAAGACGCATAAGTTTGGGTAGTTGTATGTGAAATGTTTTGTTTATTCGACACCGGCGCTCAATCGTATATTTTCTACTTCGAAAGACCGGAACACATTTTCCTGGCCATATCTTTGTAAACTTGTGCAGATTTTAATCCAGTAGAGTTTGTCCGTGGAAAAAAGATTTGCCGTAGTTCGGACGCCTCGCACGTGCTCCGCTTAATTACGCTGGTCTTCTTATCTACGGCTCGATCGTCTGTTTTTTAATTTGCCGCTTGAAACTCCGTGCCAACTCGCCAACATTTTCAATTTTTTTAATGGCTAGTTGTCAAGAATCAGATGAATAGAAAACTAACAAAAAGTATCAAGCATCAGTCATGGCTCATGGATGAGCCGAAAAATTGGCGGTTTGATGTACAGTGTAGGAAGAAGCTCGTGTCCAATGAAGCGAATTGAATGCGGCGCGACGACGGTAGAATTCCTCGGAATGTCTCCACTTCAAAAGACTGAAAAGCATGTTCATGTACATCATATTGTGTATGCAGGTTTTTTAAAGTTATTAATATGTCGACCTCAGTCTATCGAAGTTTCGAGGAGAAATCAGTTTAACACGGAATTTGGAAGCAAAGCACACGCTGCCCTGATCGATTACGCATATTCATTTCTTCTTAGCGGGCTTTTGTGAACACTGGAAATTGACTATTGAAATCGACTATTGTTGCTTTACAATGGGCATATTAAATGGTGAGAGAGCTTCAAGTCAATATACTTACAGTTTCCAGAACATCGCGCGCGACGCGATTCGCGTAGCGCGCGACGAGAATCGCGTAGCGCGCGACGCGATTCGCGTCGCGCGCGAGGGTGGTAACTTACTTTTGAGCGGTACTGTACTTGTACACTGTGCATTTTTATCAAGAAATACATGTAGGCCGCTTTCTCGAAATTTTGATCGCTTTTGATGACAGTGTCCGCGATGAACCGCAGTGATCTTGATTCGTTGCGCTTATGGACGAGCGGCGATATCAACATATCAAAATTTAGCATCGGAATTTTTTTGCAGAAAAGCGCAACATCTGATTTAGTAAGTAAAATCTGGTTGGCTAAGCGGTAGGAAAGGAATGTTGGCTTCGGGTAAGCAGGCATTAGTGGGGAGGAGGTGAAATACGAGTCCCCTAAAAACGACTGCGTGGGAGGCTACACAACACTATGACCTCGAAAGAAACTGAATGTCTTTTGACCTTGTTTTTTTGTAGTATGCGATATTTCCTCGCGAAGTACATCGCATCCTCAAAACCTAAATGACTTTTGACAGTATTTGTCACAGCGCTGTCCTTCAGCTTGAATTCGTTGCGTTGTTCGAATGGAAACTATTGTAGTGTCTACATAAGTGTCCATACAGAACAACTGTGTTCTTTCCTCAAGAACTCAGAAAGTCGAATCGCGTACTCGATGAATAACAATAGAGTGCTTCCTGTAAGAATCGAGTAACGAGGATCGAGTTGAGTTTCGAGTGAATCGAGTCTCGATTCTCGACTTGATCCTCGATACTCGCGAGGATTGAGTTGAGACTGTCAACTTACTTTTAACCAGTACTGTATCTGTTTTAAATACAAACATTTAATGTGCAATTGCTTGTTTATTTTCTTCGAAATTCGTGTCATTTTCCATTCATTAGTATTTATCCGTGTATTTATGTATTCCTGACTGGTTAACCCGTAGCTGTTCACAGCTTTTGTTTTGACGCTCTGCCATTCGGAACTATAGTGTAGCAGTTTGAAAGTTCTGCCGTTCACTATTTTTTTTGGAGCCGTTTAGCCATTCACCTACGATCTTCTACGCATACATTAAAAAGCCAATGGATCTATGTGTAACGACCATGCGCTGCATAACTGTCCTAGCCAAAACTTGTTTCAGTTATAGTGTACGTTCTTCGGTGTGATTTTAAGGTGACATATCCAAAACACAAAGAAAATAAAAGCCTATTCAAACTCGACCGCAGTATTTCATTACCTTGGTTTTACCTCGGTTAATTTTCCCACAGCAACTTTGGAGCCTGACCGAAAAATTTCCTTGGTAAAAAAGCGACCTGCCGCGGGAATGCCTAAAATGTTCTGTCACACTTGCCAGGAATGTCTACAAAACTAAGTCAGATGACTCTTCTAGATTCGTTAGTGGATGTTCCAATTTTAAAATCGAGTCCTTGAAAAGTCGTGCAAGGTCCACATGCAGGACATATCCAGGCTCAGGAAGCAATTCGTGCAAAGGAAAGGCCTTCAGAAGCTCCTCTACCAACAGCCCTTCTTCTTGTGTCAGACAAAGTTAGACAAAAAATGGAAAAACTTTTTGATGTTGCCTGGAAATTCAAGGACAGGCCACCACCTTGTACACTGTAACGTGATGATCACCATCTTTGATTTTCATCGGGGCCTTGATCAGAATGAAGAGGATAGACTCTTTTTTCAAGTAAAGCGATACTCCTAATAAGAAGCAGCGTGATGACAAGTAAGTCAAGGAAGATGAAGTACAACCAAGCAACTTAAAACCGAAAAATCCTTCGATTGCTGAACGGACAAGTGACTGAAGCTCATACCTGCCTTTTAAAGTAGCCCGACACTTTCATCCTGAGTGGAAAGCAACACTCCCCTGGGTCTATTACGTGGATGGTAAAATGTTCTGTCACACTTGCCAGGTATGTCTTCAAAACTAAGTCAAATGACTCTTCTAGATTCGTCAGTGGATGTTCCAATTTTAAAACCGAGTCCTTGAAAAGTCGTGCAAGGTCCACATGCAGGACATATCCAGGCTCAGGAAGCAATTCGTGCAAAGGAAAGGCCTTCAGAAGATCCTCTACCAACAGCCCTTCTTCTTGTGTCAGACAAAGTTAGACAAAAAATGGAAAAACGTTTTGATGTTGCTTATATAGAAGCAAAATTTGAACTTCCACTTGACCATTTTTCCCAGTCTGTGCTCAAAAGTTCAAGTCCAGGTTTGGCTACCAGGTGACGACTGTTGGCTAGTAAATTTCAAACCTCACTAGCCTAAGGACTAGTAAGTTAAAAAGTTAAGGTTGAGCACTGGTTCCACAAGTATCAATGCTTGGACTTCTTCTATTTCTATTGTCAGTGATATTCAGAATGCCGACACCTTTTCCAATGTGTTGCTGAACACAAATATTTGGCAATTGCCAAATATCTCGCTGAAGCGCACGGTGACAGCAATCTTTTGAATGAAAGCCTTTTCAAGATTGTTAAGAAATGCCAAAGCAAGTTTGATTGTTTAGTGTTTGAGATCCGCTTTATCAAGAAATTCAAACCTAATCTCAATGTGCAAACGGACTCCATACGTGCTAAACTTTTTGTGTAGTTAAAGTTATTTATTTCTGTTACATTTCTTAATCACCTATTATTCTTTTAGTATTTATATGCCCTAAAATGTCATCATTTTCTGACTTGATAATGGTGTTAGTTAACGTTGAAACATCATCGAATTAGCTTTTAACCTTTTTTATCTTTTTATCATGTTTTTAGAAACATTTTATTGCAATTTTTTATAGTTAAATAATAACAATAATAATAAATAAAAAATAAAATATAATAAAATTCATTTGAATAAAGCTAAAATTAAAATTGAAAACACAGTTATTGATCAAGTTGAATTACACATTCAAGTTCTTGAAAAGTTCATTTCAGCTAGCGTTTTCTCAACCAAGGAATCCGAACAGATCAAATTCTTCTAGCTAACGAAAACATCACTCTAAACAGACTGCAAACACCATAAGGTACTTAAAAATGCCTTTCTACACCTTTTGGTTGATTTGGCTAGTTGGGTGCCCCTGAATATTGCAGATTAGTATATACCACACAAGTGAATAGTGCTTTTCGCGTGCTCTGATTGGTTAACTCAGAGGTGATTAGCAAGTACTACAGGTGTATTCACCTCCGAGCAGCCGGCCCGCAAGATTTTACAATTTCCGACCGCTTGTCGATATATTGTCACACAGAGTAATGTTTTGGTCTGCTAATTCAGCTTGTGTGGTATATACTAAAACAATTATTCACCTCAGTGTCAGTGAAAGTGGTGGATATTTGCCTCGCCGCTTTGCGACTCGTGTAAATATCCACCACTATTCACCTCCACTTCGGTGAATAATTGTTAAATATACCCAGATTTTACCAGGAAGCACTTTTTTTAAAAGCTTCACTTGTAGAACATTTCAGGAACATTTTTCTGTTGTGTGCATGTGGATAGAAAGCTTATCTGGGTAGAAAACACATTCCTTTTAAATAATGGCTACAGTACTACTAGTACTAGCAGGGAAGTCAAGTGTAAACCTGTCCTTTACACTTTAATTACAGATAACAGTTTGCATGTCAAATTGGAGGAGTATGCACTGTTTGTCGCGCAACATGTTGGGTGGAGAAAAGTTTATCATTACCCTTAATCATTATTGAAACAGATTTTTCATTTTGAACAAATAACAAACAAATTGATTCATGATCAGCTGTTGAGGACGGTGCCTCCTATTGCTAGTGCGCATTCGTTCTGCGCACACGCAACCATCTTATCTTGCGCGATTACTCGCGCGATTTCCTCAGAAGATTGTTTGTTTTGATGGTTATCGTATTTTTTGTAAGCTTTTGATTTAGCGGATAGTTTTACAGGATTGGCAGCAGGCTGTCTACACCAAAAACCCGTAAACGAAAGCGTTATTGTGGTGTGTTTTATGAAATTACGCTGAATCACGCCGGGAAAAGCAATTGAAGTGAAGTGGCAAATAATATAGGACTTAATCAAAACATATCGCTGTATTAACTGATTCAAGGGAATCGCTTAAAAAAGTCATGTGCTACACATATCGGTTTAATACACGACAAATCCGTTTCGGTTTTATTCTTTTATTTTATTGCTGTTTCAACAATAATGAAAAGAAAGATGTTTTCTTCGAACGTAAGATATAAGCTTAACATAACACGAGGTCTTACCTTCGTAACTGATGAAAAGCTTGAACTTAATTGGCCTGGATAACGGACTGCGAAAATCAGAAGCAAGGAATCACGAATACTGGCTCTCAAACTGCGTAGTTTTTATGCATTTCAAAACTCCTTCCAGAAAGATAATACAACCGCAAGAAACAACTGCGAAACTAATTGACAAAACTACAAAACGTGATCTTACGTACGTGTTTGTCTTCCACTTCGCCAGAGCCTAAAAGGGCAAGTTATACTGGAAAAAACTTTGAAATTTACGCAAAATGCACATCTCAAAACGTCTTCGAATTTGCTCTTAGCATTCAAAGCCATCTTCATTGAAAAAATGTCCTCTAATTCCCGAAGAATCAAGAAAACTTTTTGTTCCAGCATGTGTCGCCATACCGGATATCCCAGCATGCCCAAGGAAAAGACATGCAAATATTTCACTTACTAGGGAGGGGGTAGAACAAAAACTGTCTCAAGCCCCCAAAACAGCGCCTTAAAAGTAGAAAATAACCTATTTAGCTCTAAAAACCGCATGGTGACCCCAACTTTTTACCTCACAAAACGAAAGTGGTAAGCCTACTCAACACATGGTAATTTTTTCGTAGTTCGCAAAATATATTTAGCCTGTGTTTTTGCTCAACTAAAAGGGAGCAGTCAGGGCCAAAAATGCCTCCAATGCAATGATTTTGTAATAAATACCACATAAGAAGTAATTTTTATATCACCAGTTGTTATGTGTTTCAAAGCTTGTGGTTTGTTGTTGCCTTGGTATATGTAAACAGGAATTCTAAGGAAATGTTCAGAGAAATATTTCTTCTTTTCTTTTTTGCGAAAAAAATACTAAGTCTCTATTTTTTGCAGCTTTGGACTTAATTATCTCTGAAAAATGCACGGTTACCCCCAATTTTCTTTTCAATTTTCGTTAGCCCTTACTGACATCTACATTTTAGCATAGTGATAATCCGCGAAAAAATATCTTCGTATTAGGAGGCACCGTCCTTAAGCAGCATAAGACTGACCTTCGTGGCGTTGGTTCCTGTAACTTCCATGGTGACTTCGCGCATTTTGGAATTGAACTAGCTTTCTAGGACATTCCTTATCCTACGTTAAGTTTGTGAAACACTAAAACTTGTTGGAAAGGAAGCAAGCGTTGACAAATAGTGGAAAAACAAACATTAAAATGTTTGCGACATTATGAGAGCTTCCGTCACGGTTTATAACGAAAGGCACTTACGTGAGCACTTACGTCAGGGAACCTCAGAACGAGGTCAGAAAATGGCGGGCGGTTGCGATGGACGCCGTTAATAGAAGTTGTGAAATATAGAAAAGTACAAAGAACGTTGGTCTTAAAAGTTGAGGTAAGTTGTTCTGTCATTGAAGCTTATACAGCTGAGTATAAGCTTATAAAGTTCCTTTGTTGATCTGTTTAAAATAATGACTGAATTGTCTTATATTGGTCAAACTGCCACTGTCAATTTAGTGTTTTTCTGAAACGACGCGACTGCTCTTTACGTGACGTTTGCCACGAGACTGGCTTGTTAAAAGTTTGAAAAAATAAAACAACACTTTTAAGTTTAAAACAAGTCATGTTTCGACATACTTATGCCATCTTCAGTTGCAAATGTTCGTTACAATTTGAATTTTAACTGTATACAGAGTTTCATACAAGGTCTAGGATTAACTATAATTTGAATAATAATGGAAACAAGTATAAAACATGAGGTATTCGACGACAAAACTTACTAAATAGAAAGGGTTAATCCAACATGTTGTAACTTTTGGTTTAAAACAGGCTTCTCCCATTTAATATAGAGAGCCTCTTTAACTTTAATTTGAAACTTGGAGGTTGCAGAGTCTAAAACAGTGAAACATTCCGTAGAACAGGAGTCTTGACAAGCCTGAGATGACACTAAATGCTTGTAAACATGAGAAGCCTTGTCGAACACAAGGTGCTCACGAATGCGAGTAGAAATGTGGTGAGCGGTTTTGCCAATGTAACTAGCATTACAGCCAGCACAAACAAATTTATAAACAACATGCGAACAGAGACCCTGTGGTACAAAATCTTTCACGCTGAACAACTGTCTAACCTTAAAAGTGGAAAAAACTAGCTTGATGTCAACATTACTACATTGTCTGAGCAGTTTTCTCAGTTTAGTTTGTGTAACACTGGAAAAACGGCCCACGAAAGGAAGTTTATAATAATGTGGCTTCTCTGTGGGCTAGCTTCATTAACTGCATTACAGATATACTTATGAATAATTTTATCAATGATCGAATTTGGGAAATAGTTCTTCCGTAAAATAAAAACAAGTTCTCTGATGTCTTTATGAAACCCAAAGGATGTAGAAGTATGGTGCTACACTACAGGAGGTGAGATTAGCAATCCAGAGATGAGATTATATCCTTTATAATTATTATCCTGATGCCCAAATTTGAGATCTTTGTTGCTTCCATTCATTACATTTTAATGCAAGTGTGCGCGCGCAATTTTCCTGAAGTTGTGCTCATGCTTGCTTATTTAGTTCACGTGTGCTTAGTTCGTTATTTAGTTCATGTGTGCTTAGTTCGTTATTTAACATGCTCCTATTATTTTATGTTGTTTTCCTTGTCAATAGCTGTGCTCACAGTGTGGGTGGCTCCTCCTAAAATGTTCTGCAATTGGTATAGGATTTGATGGAGCCGAAACCAATTGTGGAATTGCACACATTTTAGGTATCCTACTGATGAACAGTTATTACGTGCAGATATTTTTAGAAGCAACATTTGTTTGCAGTCTGTCACCTTAAGTTTTGTAGTTGAATACCTCATGTTTTATACTTGTGAACCTCCACGGGAAAACGTACACTAACGACCTTCTGTTAAACGATCTAAAACGTTAGCTAACCGTTAGTCGTTCGTTAGAAACATTGATGAAAACCGTTAGTAGTGTTAGTCAATCCGTTAGCTCGTGACCCTTGCCCGTTAGAGCGTTAGTCATATCCGTTAGTGGCATTAGTCAAACCGTTAGCACCCGATCATTGCCCGTTAGAGTGGTAGTCAACGGGGTTAGCGTCTCATCGTTTCCCGTTAGAGCATAGCCGTATCTGAAGAACACACGCCAGCTAAATAAAAACTATATTTGCGAAAAGATGTGGATCACATTTCGAACCGCTGATTGATGTAATCTTTACGAACATGCGGCCTGACATAGGCTTACACAAATCAGAAAGTCCAAACCTTTTATTTCCAACGCTCCACAGTTTCTGATGAATGAAACTCGAAAGATGCTAAAGATAGCTCGATGTTTTGTTTTTGTGCTCTCAGTTTGCCTCAGGAGTAAGCACTGTTAGTTAATGTTAACATTGTAGCAAAAAGGTAAAACAAAGTTTTCTTCCAAACTGGCAAAGAAATCTCGAAACTTTGCTCTGAAATCATCACATCTGCCATATGAAATATGAACACTCTCGTTGCCTAGCACGTGACATAAGCTTCCGATAAAATAATATTTTCCATCGCTTTCTGTGAGCCTTCCATTCCATAAATCAAGGCATCTGTTGAATAATTCGACAAGAATTGTATTTGACTTTAAATGAAAATAAATAAGTTTATATTTTGTAAAATCCTCCCATCAGATGGAGCGAAAAGTATCGTAAGAACATGTAGTTTATCTCTCAATAGATCTTGTGTTTATTGCCTGTGATCGGTCAAGCGTCGCCAATAATATTGTCTGACCACTTTTAAATGGTCGGTAGCGGAATTTCCAGTCAAATTTTGTCGTTCTCAGTCGAACAGCTTCGGGTATTATGTTAGCTAGCTTTTTTAGAGAGTCGATAGCAATGGTGTGGGATACCACATGTATCAGGTATTCCACACATTTGAACATTCGTTTTTGGGTCGTCATGCAACGCTTCTCACGTATGCTCTTATTCCCAGTGGATCAAATTTCAACAAACATTTGCATAAGGTTGTTTATCAGAAGTCTGAAAAATGTCAGGTCGCAAGAGACTAATTTTTTATTTTCCACCAAACTGAAAGGATCCACTTATGTGATTTTTGAAACTAGCAGATTATGGGATTGAGACAACTGTCAAACATCAACAAAAGACGCTGTCGGCTGCACAGTGAATTGAGGACAGTGGGGTGGTCTGGTGTTGCTTTGTCGCATGTTTACGACTCCATCTCTCACTTGAAAGCTAGAGCAAACTATAGTGCTTTTTCGGAAAATTTCTGTCGGTTGTCGGTGTTTTGGGAGAAGATTGACAAATGTTTTCGCAGTTGCTTCTACTCCTTGGAAGGCCTCATTGAATGCTCTCAGTTTTAGCCATTGCATAAAGAATTTGGCAGCACCACGCTTCCTTTGTCGACTGCTTAACTACAGACTTCGTTAAAAGGAAAGAGATAAGTAATACGTGACCGCACAAGCATCTAAAAACGAACCGTTTAATAGCAACTGCAATGATCATTCGATTCATTTCATCTGCAATTCTTATATAAACTTACATCATTCACAACTTGTGATCCTTTAGAACTGGAGATCATGATTAGCCGCTACAACTTAGGACAAACCATCAGAACGTTAACACAAATTGTTGGAGCGTTAGCACAAAGTGTTAGAGTGTTAGAACAAATCGTTAGACCGTTAGAACAAACCGTTAGAGCGTTAGGAGAAATCATTAGAAGGTCAGGGCTGAGCGTTAGAACGTTAGTTCTAAGCGTTAGAAGGACTTCAAAGCCGTTAGCAATTCATTAACTATCTGTTAGTTTTCTAACGTTTAATGGATGATTGTTAGTGTAAGTTTTCTCGTGGAGGGTCACACTTGTTTTCATTATCATTCAAATGATAGTTAATCCTTGTGATATGAAACTCTGTATACAGTTAAATTTCAAATTGTAACAAACATTTGCAACTGACAATGGCATTAAGTATGTCAAAACAAGTCTTGTTTTAAACTTAAAAGTGTTGTATTTTTTCAAACCATTTTTAATCTGCTACTTTCATGATTGCTCGTTAAAAGTACACTGAAGAGTTACTACATTTCAGTTTACCATCAAATATCATAAACAGACCTCATTAAGTAATTTTAAAGCAGCTGTAAATAATTATATCTCTGCTTAAGTTCTAGTTTAACCAATTTAATTATTAACTGATTGTTATTTATTTCATCATTATTATACCACAATAATTATTATTGTTGTGGACAGCATTGAAATAAAGAAAAATAATGAAAAAAGTACTGTTATGGAAAGATGTCCTCCACAGTACCTTCAATTTGGCCATTTGAAAGTGTTATTTTCAAAAGGATGGCAAAGAAATGCACCAAAATGTAAAATGAACATGTAGATCTGAGCAATGAAGGACTCGGGGCAAGAATGTCCTCCCGGTTTTTGGTCGATTTGCGATGTGCTCAATAGAAACTGAGATTTGGCATGTCACTTCATTCCAGTTAAAAAACATTGCTTTGTATTTGTTTTGGCTGATTTCCTCTTCGTTTTCGACAAATAACGTATGCAAAAAACGCAAGTCAGTTCATTCCCTTGCCTATTAATATTCATGCGCGAATTGAATTACCTGTAGAGCATGTGAAATGATTGATGGGTGGAAAGTATTGTTTGATAGTGTGGCGTAGACTATACATTTGGTGGTTAAAACATCGATTTAAGTTTCATCGATAGGAAACTTACGTGGCTGTGAGGTGTCGATTGCTAGCTAAATGTAATCGAAACTCGCCAGCCTGGTGGTGGAACGGACGTCATTTAAGTGGAACAAATCGGCGTTTCGCAGTACAGAGTACTGAGCCATGCGGGACAGTCTGAAAGCAACTCTCTTCTTAAAAGTGGCCCACAGTTGAGAATCTTGGCCCATTTGCCAAAGGTTGCTGTGCTAGAAATTCGGAAAGGAGAGTTGCTTTTTGACTTAGGCGAAAAATATGGGATGTTTGAAGACGTGTTGCCCGCGCTTGAAAGGATGTTTTTATGCCCACAATTCAGTGCGACCACAGAGGGCGCTGTCTCCTTGAAAAGTTCTCAAGAGGACTAGAAATGAATATTCGCTCGGCTGCGGTGGGAAAATTATCACTTCGGAGCGGAAACATTACGGAGAATTCATCTAAGAGTGGGAAATCGGCAAGATGAGCAGCCAGTCCATTTTCGATGAGCTGAGTATCTTGTTAACAGTGCATTTTCCATTGGTTTTCATTTCTAAACGGGACTTTCAGAATAGTAAGTTTTGCGTGGTTTTGGCGGTTGAGAAACGTTGGCAATGGATTCACTTTCATCGTCAAATGGAAAATATGGACGAAAATGGTATTAGAATCAAAGTAAATGACGACAGGTCAAGACTTTGGACAACATACTTGCCTAGTTCTGAAGATATTCTTTAGCTTCAAACCGCCGAAAATTTGCATACTATGAAATTCGATCGCACACAATGGGCTGTCACCCGACTTGCGTGAAAATAATTTTAACTGTTTATCTGGGGTGAAAATGCTTTTTGTTGTTAATCTCGCGTGAAAATACTTTTTGATGATGGTTACATGTACAAGACTCCATATAAGCTAACTAACTGAGGTACTCGATGCAAAAGTGATTTATATGTTAAAATACGCCAGCATGTTTATCTTTACGTGTGTTCACATAACCAGACATAGGACGCTGTCACCTTGTCACGTCATTTGTGCTTTGAATACTTGCTGCGTGCGGCAAAGAAAGTTTTCCTTGCACTGGTTTTCCAAGATACTCAGCTCATCGAAAACGGACTGACTGCTCGTCTTGCCGATTTCCGACTCTTAGATGAATTCTCCGTAATGTTTCCGCTCCGATGTGAAAATTTTCCCACCGCAGCTGAGCGAATATTCATTTCCAGTCCTCGCGAGAACTTTTCAAGGAGACAGCGCCCTCTGTGGTCGCATTGAATTGTGGGCATAAAAACGTCCTTTCGAGCGCGGGCAAAACGTCTTCAAACATCCCATATTTTTCGCCTAAGTCAAAAAACAACTCTCCTTTCCGAATTTCTAGCACGGCAACCTTTGGCAAATGGGCCAACACTCTCAACTGCGGGCTGCTTTTAAGGCGAGAGTTGCTTTCAGACTATCCCGCCTGGCTCAGTATTCTGTACTGCAAACGCCAATTTGTTCCAGCATTTGGCAAGCACAGAGAAACACCACTGGCTTCTTTGAGAAGTGTCCAACTTTCGGATCGACAGACTTAAATGACGTCCGTTTGACCACCAGGCTGGCAAGTTTCGATTAAATTTAGCTAGCAATCGACACCTCACAGCCACATAAGTTTCCTATCAATGAAACTTAAATCGATGTTTTAACCACCAAATGTATAGTCTACATCACACTATCAAACAATACTTTCCACCCGTCAATCATTTCACGTGCTCTACAGGTAATTCAATTCGCGCATGAATATTAATAGGCAAGGGAATGAGCTGACTTGGGTTTTTTGCATACGTTATTTGTCGAAAACGAAGAGGAAATCAGCCAAAACAAATACAAAGCAATGTTTTTTAACTGGAATGAAGTCCACAGCCAAATCTCAGTTTCTATTGAGCACATCGAAAATCGACCAAAAACCGGGAGGACGTTCTTGCCCGAGCCCTTCAATTATTTATTACTTTATTTGCACATATTTATTTATTTGTTTTTATTTTTGCACTTTGCACTGGAATTTGCTAGATGTCCTTATAGGATTTTGCAAATAAATTATGTAGATTAAATTATGTAGAACCCATGCTTGTGATGAGCCATAGTGAAACAGTGTACATTGTATTATTCAGCTTAAACAGATTAAGTATCTGCAGGTACAAGAAATATTTTTTCAAGATATGAAATTAAAAAGATATGTTGGCAGATGCTTTCTTTCTGGTTAATGATTAAAGTTCTGCAATATTCTTGTCACATAATTTTGCTTTGAATGCTCACGTGCAGATGAACATGAGAATACACCAAATCCCATAAGAGTTCATGACTTTCCCACTTTAGCTTAAAGTATCAGTATAGACTAGTAGTAATCATAGATAGGGAAATATGCAAATTCGAGTAACCATTACTGCGGCAGTCTGATGTGATAATACTGAAATTGATTACAGGTTTGTAATATGAGGTGGCTGGGCTGTGGTCGGTTCTGTACCTCTTGGTCGGCTGGTATTTAGCTCTGATTCAGTAATATTTCAGATCTTGCGATGACAAAACAATATTGAAAAATAGTAAGTTACCACCCTCGCGCGCGACGCGAATCGCGTTGCGCGCTACGCGATTCTCGTCGTGCGCTACGTGAATCGCGCGTAGTGCGCGATGTCCTGGAAACTGTAAGTATATTGACCTGAAGTTCTCTCACCATTTAATGTGCCCATTGTAAAGCAACAATAGTCGTTTTCAATAGTCAATTTCCAGTGTTCGCAAAAGCCTGCTAAGAAGAAATGAATTATGCGTATTAAAAAAAATCGTTCAATCATTGCCGGAGAAGGGTAGTGAGTACTACGCTTGCAAATTCCATGTCAAACTGTTTTTTCCTCAAACTTTGATAGACTGAGATCGACATATTCATAACTTTAAAAACCTTCATAAACAATATGATATACATGAACATGCTTTTCTGTCTTTCAAAGTGGAAACATTCCGAGGAATTCTACCGCCGTGAGCGTCGCATTCAATTCGCTTCCCTTGGACATGAGCTTCTTCCTACACTGTACATCCGCCAATTTTTTGGCTCGTCCATAAGCCATGACTGATGCTTGATACTTTTTTTAGCTTTCTATTAATCTGATTCTTGAAAACTAGCCATTAAAAAATTGAAAATGTTGGCGAGTTGGCACGGAATTTAAAGCGGCAAATTAAAAACAGATCGAACCGTAGATAAACTCATTGAATTTCAACCGGCGTATTTAAGCGGAGCACGTGCGAGGCTTCCGAACTACTCTTCGGCAAATCTTTTTTCCATGGACAAACTCTACTGGATTAAAAGCTGCGCAAGTTTACAAAGATATGGCCGGGAAAATGTGTTCCGATCTTTCGAAGTAGAAAAGATTCGATTGAGCGCCGGCGTGTCGAATAAACAAAACATTTCACATACAACTACCCAAACTTATGCGTCTTCACCGTTGCCAGAATGGACTTCAGATTTCTACATGATAAAATTTTCCGTGCACAAAGAAGGAAATAAATAAACTCCGTTCTGTTTTGGGTTCTATACCTTGGCTTCTCGTGAACTTTTTGGTCATGTTGAGTGGAAAGGTTTCAAATTACACAGACAGCAGTTTTTGCGGTTTTATGCAAATTTACGATTCGAAAGCAAAACCCGGCCGGGCATTAGCCATTTGCTTGTGCCGAACTAGCTCTTGATTATGTCCTCAACAAATTTAGAAAACACGACCATTCAAACGTATCGACGATAGAACCAATAAAAATTCAACTAAATTCAGCACTAGTGGGAGTAACGAATTATGCTTATCATTCGCAATTGATCATTCGTCGGTTTTTTTGTTTACAAGTTTTCGATTTGTAATGAACTCACTGATGCTATATTTATTTGCACAGAAGTGAACTACACGTATGAACGACTCTAATTCGGCAGAACAATAGCTGCATTTGGAAAGTGTTACGCGAATTTAATGGATGTCACGTTGTAAAATCATCCGAAATTTATGCCAAAAATTTCCGCTTTAGTGACTCGCGCGACGCGATTCGCGTAGCGCAGGAAATGCGACGCGACTGGTAACTTACTTTTGAGCGGTACTGTAAACAAGGATTTGGTTCTTATTTGAAGCAAATTTAAAATCTTCAGACGCAGCCAGCATACTCGATACAAGATGTATTCAGCATCTTATATCACAAAAGCAGTTACGGTATGTTCTACTAGGGCACCTTACAGTGTATTTTTTCCTTCAAAAGCTAGGGAAAATTATGACTTTACTCTATGTTGTAAACACAAATTAACCCATTGGCACCCGTGCCGGCCAAAACCGGCCGTAAAAAACTCCCATGCTTCAAAACATTGCCACTTTCTCAATCGCACGAATTTGCCTTAACTGTTAGTTGTGAGCACGAAATGGAATGCTCTTTAAATTTGGATTTTTACCAAATATGGCCTTTTGAGTTTGGACAAGAACGAAACTGACTGTTTTTAACGTCAAAGAGAAATGACAAAAATGCCCCTTTTTGCCTTCATTTTTTTTAAGGAAATCATTGCCGAAAAACCAAACTTCAACCATCATAACAAAATTCAGTCCTTTCTCTAGCTTAGAAATGACTTTTTTTGTTCATATTCTTCTCCTGAGCGTACATACAGCCTTTTGTTCCAGTGCATTCGGGCCTTTCCGCCATTTTCAACATCTAGACCACATTGCATGCTGGGAAATAAAGAGAATTTTTGACAGCACCTGTTCCTTCTCCCAATTCTTTCACATATAAACTAAGTCTACAGCCACTCCGACCTACTGCCAAAAATTCCTGCTTGTGGTCATCTTCAGGACTCAGAAATTCCAAAATATGTGGCGGTAGGTCGAGAAATTCATCAATAGTCAAGACCCAAATTCAACAACAAAGTACATCACCTTGCTCGATTCTTTGAGAAAGCAGACTCTTAGCTACCGTCACGCTTAATGATGCTCATCAGGCAGCTGCTAAAGATGAGAAATGGCTGTAAATTTAGCAAAAATCGCAAGTAAACCGAACTTGGGCCATTGTTGTCGCTTCACGTCAAAATGACGTTTTCAGAAACCTTGAGCCTCCAGTGGCTTAGGACAGCACCACTTTCCCCTGGAAGTTCAAATAGAGAGTCACGAATTGCTATTCATCGTTTTGTAAAAACAGCTGGTAGTCAATGGGTTAAACAGTAATTGAAGGGCTGAGAGCATAAACTGCCTATGTGTAATTTTAGGTCATTTTTCGATTTTGCTCGGAGATGAAACAAAAATCAGTGAATAAAAATACCGGAAAATGTTTTTGAATCGAATTGCTTGCAAGTCACATGCAAAAATTTGTTTCATTTCCAAGAAAAATCAAAAAACGACCTAAAACTACACATAGGCAGTTTATGCTCTCAGCCCTTCAAGTATTTGCACGCGAGACATTTTAACAAGTCGTTGTGTTATCCATCAGACGATATGGATTAAGGTAATTCCCCTGAAAAGGATGTACTATTAAGATTTTTTTCAGACTTGGCACAATTGATAGTCATGCATAGGACATGAAAAAATGTAATAAAAAGATGGGGTCACCGTGCTTGTTTTCGCCCTGCATACTCGTTGTTCTAAGTGTTTTTATGGAGTTGTGCGAGAAATGTTCAAAGCATGAACAACTGAAGAAAGCTGTTATTATGTAGCAAAAACTATGAATAGTAGTGAAAACTAAAGCCTAATTATTTTTCTGGGCTATATTCTTTTAGTATTGTGATTTCAAATTGCCCGATCTTGCAAATAATATAAGGAAATTGGACCACTTCGTCATCATCTCAAACTCCTTCCTGGCTCCAAATGCAGAGTTTCACCCCATTTATATATAAATAATGCAACTTCTACTATTAAACTTTTTTTCTCCTTAAAATGTGGTTTTTGTGTGCCTATTACGAGTACATTACACCAATAAAAATGGGGGGTCACCGTGCTCGTTTCTTTACAACACGACGACAATTTCAGGGAAATTGGGAAAAATTTCAAGGGAAAATTTCAGCTGAAAAAGCTCAATGTCAAGGCAAATTCGCAATGTTTCCAGTTTATGAGTGCACGCGCACGTGCTAAATAACGCCATAAATTAAATCACTATAAATTTCACATCTTATGCAAATATTTACGTCGTGAAGCCAACAAAAATAGTTAAGTATTTTGTTCCAATTTTTTCACTGTCGTCAGTTACGTTGATTTGTGATACAATTTTCATTCCACTGCTTCCATTTGACGATGCAAATGAACCCTTCAAAATCGTTTCAATAATGACCAAAGCACGCGATACGCCAGTCAAAGCTCTGTTTCGAAGCGGAAACCAACGGGAAACAGCTTACTCTTTTAACTCTTAATTTTGCCTTTGAACATCGTTAACTCAAATTTTCGGTGTTGCTCACGAACAGAAGTTGTTGGTATTGGCCAAAAGCTATCTTCAAGTAAAAACAGCCGTCTTTAATATTTTATTCTATTTCTCAGCCAACAGCAAGCTTTTTAAGCACTGAGTTAGAATCAAGTCTGATCCTACTGTATGCCGTTTTCAACCAAAACACCCTCTTCAACACTTTACTTATATCAGCCAAAGCCTTCCCGAAAGAATTAAGAATCAACCAAGAAACCTGTGTGCTCTTTTCATTTCGGAGGAACCAAGAAACCAAGAAACCTGTGCGAGACTCAAAATACGTCGCTTACTTTAACGTTAACGTTTGCAATGCCCTAGGCCGAACCCTATCCCTAGTTCTAACCCTAACCCTAACTCTAACCCTAGCCCTAACCCCCAACGCTAACCCTAGCCCTAATTTTAACCCTAACTCTAAACTTAATAATAACCCGAAATCTTTTGAGTGCTGTTTTCAAGCCGACAAAATCTATGCGCTCTGGCTTAAGGTTAACCAAGGCTGCTTTTGTAGTGTTTTTAAGTCAACCCAGAAGGTTTGGCACTGTTTTCCAGCTAAGGAAGCTTCTTGAGCACTATCAGTAAGCAAAACACTGGTTATAAGCACTGCATTAAAAAAGTCAACCATTTCCAAGTCGGATGGGCATCTTGTGGGCTGTTTATGAGTCAAAAAGGCACATTGCGCATAAAGAATACCCTTGGGCATTGCTTCATGCATGTTAATAAGGCAGACATATGAAGGGCTGAGAGCATAAACTGCCCGTGTAATTTTAGGTCGTTTTCAATTTTCCTCGGAAATGAAACAAATTTTTGCATGTGACTTGCAAGCAATTCTATTCAAAAACATTTTCCGGTATTTTTATTCACTGATTTTTGTTTCATCTCCGAGCAAAATCGAAAAATGACCTAAAATTACACATAGGCAGTTTATGCTCTCAGCCCTTCAATTGATTTTATGGGAAGATTTTTATTATAATCTTACTTGTCACGCACTGACACCACAGAGTCTGGCTACGTACCATAGTTCATTTCACTTGAAAATCTTTTTTTTTTTTTTCGGTTTGCAAAGCCCGTGTCAAACACTACATACTTAACATGAGCTGTACTTTACAGTTTAGGTTGATCCAAACTAGTTAAGATTGCCTGTTGAGTCAACCATTGAACTTCACTAGACCACATGTAAATAAATGTAGAGTGAGCCTTAACCCACGATATCTGTTTATTTTACATGATTTCATGTGAGAGGAAACAAAACTATTCCTTGCAGAAGAATCAAATAAATGTGTTTGGTGCTTCATAGGAACTTTGTAGAAAAATCTTGTCTGTAAAGAGAGAGTATTTAATACCATTTGAATCAGCTAATTGTGCCTAAGAGAACCAAAGATTTTTTCAGTGCTTACCAAGGCCTCAGAAGAAAATAATAAAACATTCCTAAGGTACTCTCGCCAGCACAATGTGAATGCAACATTCCTTATCAACTACAGTAGTTCATGTATGATCTTTCACCTAGTTAAGTATTGGTAAGCTCATTTTGTTTAATCGTCTGTCACTGATTATAGACACCCCTGTACCTACATGTAGTTTACAAACTGTCTCTTTCTCTTTTTCTTGTGTTATAATTTTGTATCGTCTGTTCAGCTTTCCATTTCTTTGAAAGTACAGGGCTTGACAGAAGTGTTGTCTGATAGCCTGGGGCTAGTGGAGCGACCCGTTGGGCTAGCATGTTTTTATCATGAGTTGCCCAACGTGCAAGCAGCGCTTGCTGAGATAAACTAAATGTTGGGTAATGGTTAACGGTCATCAATTGAATGGGTAAATAGTAAAGATTAATTGATCTTAGTAACAATTTTTTTTCTGTTTTGTTATTTCCCCAGCCGCTTTGGCCATACAGTTTGTAGATCACATTTTGTTTATAATTTTGTAATAACGAAACTTTTAATTAATTTTGTTGCTAACTGTTGTTTGCAACCGTAGCTTCATTCCCGTTGTTGATTCCATACCTCTTACTAACCAAGTTTGAGGTCTGTACTGTAAGTTACGGACCAAGTTTTTTTTGAAGAAGTGCGAATTAATGGCAGAAAACGAGGATCCGTAACTTATAGTACAGACTGAGAAAACAAGGCTAGTAAGATAGTTATTATATCTGAGTTTATTCCAGCGTGCGGAAAAGAAAACTACTTGAAGTGAAGCCTGCTGTACTGTAGAATATGGCCCACAAAATTGACCAATCACAGCATGTGTACTAAGTGTGAGATATAATATAATTATATAGAGCCACAATAGGTCCTATTATGCCTCTTGAATATACATAAATTACAGTATTTATTGGAAGCTATGTTTTGAATCAACCGCACATGTTTTATCTTCTGCAATCAATCGTCTGTGATAGTCTGTGATCAATAAACATTGCCTTGTGATACTGTGATCACATGTAAAGTTCCGTGATCTGTGATTGAAACGTATCTCATAATATTTTTAATTCCAGCAACACGCGTGTACATTTGACTTTTCTGTTGACCAAAATGTGTGACTACAGTCAGCTCTGTGATCGTGAGATGAGCATAGGGATTTTTGACTGCTTGAAACGCAAACAAGATATTAACATCGAACCCATGTTAAGCGACACAAAATAAGCCCCGCCTTAAACATTATCGACATTTTAACACTATATAAAAAAATAATTTGGGCTAGCTCCTGAAGGCCCTGGGCTAGTAATTCTCAGCAACAGCTTGGGGGAAGCTGTTTTGTTTACTTGGGCTTCGAAGAGCACCCGAGGTTTAAAATGCCGTCAGTTATTCTTTTTATTCTTTGTTGAGTTTCATCCACTTAGCTCACTTCCGGCATTTCTGCATATTAAGCACTAACTAAAAATAACAACTTACAACAGCAAGAATGATGCCTGTTGTCACGTATCGGAAAACATTGATTCACCTTTTGTCTTTGAAGTCTGAACAACTAATATGTTAAGAGAAGTGTCTATACGAATGTTGCAAGTTCAACTGCAAGAAGAAAGCTGTTAACATGACCAAACTTAACTCCAGATGGACTGCCGTGTTTCCCCGCTCCATTGAGATGTACATTTAGTTGAATAACTCAAGTACGGGATATGACACACCCCTGAGACTTTGACAGGTAGTTTATTTACTATTTTTCCACAATATCTCAATTTCTGGACATTAGTTTTTGAATGATAAACGATTAGTTTTTACTTGCGTGACTTGAAACTGACTGCAGAAACTTCTTTTGTTTCAAATGTGACTATCCATATGTTTTTGATGCTAAAGGTGATAGCACGCTCACAACATGCTTACACAACACACTTTGTGTGTCTTGAAGGCAGGGATATGTGCATATTTAAATACCAAGACAAAGGAGGACACACTTGCTTTGTTTTGGGAGAGTCGGACACACAAGTTCCTTTGTTTTTCTTAGCGTGCTTGATGTCACGTTTAGTGTGCCAACCACCACATGCATAGTGTGCAGTTGAACATACTTGAACACGCAAAAATTCATGTTTATTTCAGTTTGAAGAGTTGCTGTGAGCAACTTGAGCGCTCAGGTGAATTCCACCGATTTAAAAATTTTTCTGAAGCTAAGCTTCGGTACACTATAAGCTTCTTATTATTGTCAAAGTTCAAACACTAATAAATATGTTCAAAATTCAAAACAACATACTGACTTCAGGTTACAAGTCTGTATCTTCTCCTTTTCATCGGCTAAACAATTAACATTTATGTCCAACATCGTGTTGGAAGAACATCTTTGACCATGATGGTTTTTTCACATTGCGACCAAAATGTTTGATCATTTTAGCCACCCCAACCAACAGAGCAACCAAAACAGCGACCGTCTAACCTGCTCCCGATCTTTTGTCCGAAGGATACCGGTAAGTCTGGTCATAGAAACTCTTGACTTGGTACACACACTTGGTAAATTTTGCATGCAACTACGTGCACACCAAGTGTGCATGGGTAGTGTGCTATGTCAATTCGCACACCATGTTTTGTTTTCAAAGGCTAAAACTCTTCTTTATTCAACACATTGTTTGAGTAGTCATGCTCTTTTGTTTCTTGCGTGTTCAACGAAACAACAGAAGATGCTAATGAAGTGTGCTCCTGGACACACATTAAAGGGGCACTGTCATGCTATTGTACCATCACTTTAAAAGGCTTAAAACTGCCAATGCATCAGTGGAAACCTTAAAATAATGATCTAGTTTTGTTGCCTAAGACTGTAGTACAGCATTGACACTATAAACTCCTGTATTACATCTAAGATGACGAGGATGGAAATGGATTGAAATTTCAAAAAACTTGCCAGTTTTTTCCAAATTTCAAGCTATGCATTGAAGAATCACCAAAAAAAATATTATGGTTAGCTCTCCCTGCAAAAATTTCATTGGAATTCATCTTGCTGATTCTGTAGGAGCATTTTTTGCACGATAATAGGAAAAAGGCAGTAATTTTGGCAGAATTGAACCAAAAACAGCAAAAATCCTGGTGACAGTGCTCCTTTAAACATGTTAAAACCAATTTCTATTGTTTTAAAGTGGAGGCGTGCTGTGAGTGTGCCATCACTTTTAGCATCAAGATCATGTATTTATAAACAGTTTCACTCTGCTGATTATTTTTCTCCCCACATTTCAGTGAGACTGCGAAAAAATCCTACATCGTTTGATAAGCATTTCCTTTCTCAAACAATTATCCATCGAAGCGAAAACAAGTGTGCTAGTTTTTTTGGAATCAATACACTATTTTTATTGTATTACATTATGATGAACCTCTGTGGCCTAGAGGTCATTGTTCCTGCCTCTGACGCAGCTAACCCGGGTTTGATATCTATTAGTGGCATATATCGCGGGCTTTTTTGTTTTGTTTCTCTTTTTCTCCTTCTTTTAGAAAAAAAATTTATTTTTTACAACTGTTATAATTATTGTTCTCAATGGTTGAGCTGTAAAGCAGTTTTGTAATTTTAGGGCGATATACAGTATGTTGATAGGGGTCTAAAGAAATAGACTTCAACTCAAGCTAAGCACAATGCGTCCGATGTAAGAAAGACAGACTTTTCTCTATTCTTTTGTTTAGCACTAAATTAGGGATACAATACTGTTTTTTGCAAGCCCGAGTTTAGGCTAATTGTAGCCTCTTGTTCATTTTCATCTCACCCTGAAAGTATACTGGGATTTTAAATTAATCCATCAGCAGCTGGCAACTCATTGCTTCGCTCATCTTGGAGTCTAATGACTTAAGGTTACCATTTACCTTCAGGGGTGTCTCTAATCTTAGGGCTGTAGCGGCTCCCAATTATAACCCAGATATCACAAACCCGTATCAAATTAAAGCTAATGGAACTAGCTATTTGAATATTTCATTGATTTTGTATGAAAATGAATTACTGACTGTTCCGCTGAGTCTAAATTAAAACTTGAGGGTTAAATCATCTTTTAAAAGCTACAACTTAATGCAAGTTTTGTAATTAGGGATTTTGATATCTTTGTGAAAGTCTGGAACCCAGAAGCTACAAAAAACATGCTGGGGTTTTCCTTTATTCCATTGCATTTAAAAGTCACAGAGCATTTTCAAATTCGCTAGAAAAAATTCTACGAAGCGACCATGTGGAGATGTCTCTCAGTGAAAAACGTTTGTGAATTAGCTAATTCCTGACACATTTTTGTTAAAGATAGGTTGATCTAGTGACTGTCCAAATTTGATTGAAATTGAACTAATCACCCTTGAGTTGTAACTCTTTAAAGTGTCCTCTTCAAGACAAAAATAAACTTTGCGAAAACAGCACTTGAAAAAATCTTCACTACACAAACAAACACTGCCCCCAAACACCTCTATTGACAATCAGCCTTAAATCAATTTATGCTAACCTTTCTTTGGGTCACCTCCTGTGGAAATTTTCTGCATAATTTTATTGGCACGCAAACACTCGTGCTCCAAACAGTTCACTTAGTTATCATCCTGTCGCATATTCTCTGGCTTTCACAACATTTGCTTGACCCATCGTCATAGGGGAAAAACTAAAAGCGCACAACCTTTATCAAGCAAAATAGCTTTTTCGCAGCCAACACTTCCTGCGAAATTTGCTCTGGTTGGCTGCACGCGCATGAACATCCTGTTAGCTTTTACATCTGGTGCAAAAAAGCTTATATCCCAGTTTGACAGTGAATACTCACTCTTTTTGAATAATGTTCTTCTATTTTGAAATATTACAGTAAAAAGTTTATTTTTATGGAAAAAATAAAAATCGAACATGTTTTACCCTGAACATACATGGTAACATTAAGTTTTGAAATAGTTTCTGACTGGAAATAATCATTTATCAAGATGACAATTTCAGACATTCCCCTGTTAAATCACAACATGTTTGAGGCTAATTTAACTTGCCCACCAGGCCACCAAACTTTTATTTTCACTTGCCCAAGAACACAATTTACTTGTTCCAGGCAATCAGACCTGGGTTTTTTCCTGCCCTGCGTGGTTAGAAACAAAACGTTCACATGTTCACATTCAAACTATGGGTTGAGCTTTTAAAATTCCCTGACAGCTTAGTATAATCATGGTAAAATCCAATGATGTAATTAGAATCGTGTACAATTCAGATTGATATTAAGAGAAAAAGCCATAGTCAAGGCTTTGTTTCCTCGTGTGAACAATAGGAGCAATGTGATTAACATCAGAATGTTTTCTCACACTTTTCCCTCAAAAGTAGTGTTTGTGACTTCTCAATTGTTTCATTGTTTTTTGCTACACTTTCATAAAAGGTAATTCCAACAGTGCTTAGTTATCCAATAAAACAGGCCATAACTTTAAAATGGGAGCAAATTTAAGAAAAACTTGACATTTTTTGCCCGTCATTCGAAGGATGTGACTAAACGAACTTAAAATGTTTACCACTCAGAGAAATTTTATTCTATTAAGAAAAAGACTGGAAACTAGCTAATTCCCACCTTGATACATTTGGGTGTTGATAATCTCAATTCTCAGGATTTAATGATGTATCGACAGACATTGGGCATGCAAATGTGAACCACAACAATGAAAACTCACAACCTTGAAAACAGTCTTGCCAACAATTATTTTAGTTAAGCTGGTATTGTTTGTTTTTTCTTCTTCTTTTTGAGCTCCCTTCAACTGTCAGTCTTAAAAAGTTTTAAAATACAAGGCCTGATCTCCTGAAGCAAGTGTGCATGTTGTCCCCTGCTAAAGGTTTGGTCTGCTGGGGTTTTGCCATCTTGGATCCTTTGCTAACATAGTTTGGCACCAGTTGCTTGCTCTTCTTCAGTGACATTGCAAGAATAAACATGTGTGGCAAGAGTGGTTTTTGAAGAAAACTTGATTTTCTGACAGAACAGAACTGAACAGCTTGCATTCCCTTTTCCTTTTTGATGAAATATTACATCAGAATACTGTGCATTCATGGTATTACATGTTATAACTTGCAGTAAATGGCAGACTCTAGTCAATGCATACTTAGCAAAAACAGAATTCTAACTTAATAGTTTTGCTTGCTTCAAAAGTAAAAAGAGCCTTTTTACCCATTGTTTTTGCAAAACACAGATCAATCGTAGAAGACATGTTACACTGTAACCATGCACCCATGTTGATGTACCTTCATGATGAACCAAACAAATTTTGGTTTCTTAACTTATTGTTATCAACATTTAAGATAAATACCTGATAAGTCACTGACACTTCTGAAAGAAACCAATGACGTTTCTCTGTGCTTGCCAAATCATTGTTTGATATTACACTGTTGCTATGGTAGCCCTAGTGTGGGATAGTAGGTCAGTTTGAAATAATATTCAGGACATCATCCATTAATTGCACAAAGTCTCCGCCTTGAGAGGTATTTTCTATCAGACGTTTACTAAAAGTGTCTCCTGTCTGCTTTAGAGAGGTGTCTGCCTTATAGAGAGTTATGTTACAGATTTTTACCACATGCATTATCAGCTGCTCAAAAAATAGAACCATATTACACCTGATCTTTGCAACAACTCCAGTGGTTGTCAGTTAAAACTAAAATTGCTTACACATTCATTTGTTTGTTTGTTTGTTTATGAGTGGTTGATTGACTATATTAAAACTTCCAATTTATGCCAGTGTTATCCCCAGGTATTTCATGCCAGGTGGGTTGCCTGACTTGATTCATTGAAAAATCGTTGCCGCCTGGTTTAAAACTGAAGAAACCTTACATAGTTTAACATCTGGAACTGGGATCCTGTCCATTAGTAAAGAAAAAAAAAACATTTTAGTAAAGATATTGAAACATTGTCTAGGGTTTTTTTCATTGTGTTTTCTTGCAATTGAGAAGATTTTCGCTGATTTACCCTTCCATGAAACCTGTCATCCACTCATTTCATTGAAGCAGCTGTCTTTCAATTTGCCATATAAAGGGCTATTACATTGGAATACTAAACTAAATTCCCACGTGCATGGAAGGTCATCAAAAATGGCAGCTTCAACAAATTCAGGATGCTCTGAACTCAAACAAAACGCTTCTGAAGCAAATTAAGTTTTTTTTACCCTGGAAAAGAGACATAAGAGTGCTAGTAATGCTAGATTAGGATTCCTAAAGAGACACAGTTGAAAATCACCATCAGAATGCCCTTTGGCCTTCCCAAAATCCTGGGGAGAACACTGAATGCAAGGTTTTGTTCCTACTGATGACCAGATCAAAAGATTGCACTCAGACCCACATAAATTGTATTTTTGAATTGAAATTACATGTATATATTTCCTTGTCCATTTTGAAAAGCATTTTCTTTGTTATAGCTGGACAAATCTCACAGTATTTACACTTTTTTGGTAAATAATAGCTGTATACTGTACATGTAAACTTGTTCTTGTTTTATTGTGTACAGTGGTGTGTTTGTGTTTTAGAAAGCATCATGGCTGGACAGCAGGTGGAAATTCTTCAGAAACTGGAAAAGATGGGCAATCTTGAATCAGTTGTGACAGAGCAGAAAATAAGGATTGAAAAACTGAGAACTACTTATGAAACTCTGAAGGCTCAACATCTCCAGCTGCAAGATGTGAGTTTGATGTTGAGTACATTATTTACTGGTTAATTTAATTCAATGGCAGTGTTTTTTAAAGCAATAAAAATTGCGATTTTACTGTACTAAAAACAATCATTTAGTTCTAATAATTACTTTCCATACAACCAGAAAGGAATTTACTTACAATGTAATGCACCTTTACACTGTAACCTTTACACTGTAACCTTCAATTGGTTAATCTCAAACGTGCATGCTTTATTGTTGACATGTGATCAATACTAATAAAGTCAAGCTGGCTATAGTTTTAATGATGTTTTTCCTTAACAACTCACTACATGTACAGTGGTATGTTCTTGTAAATTTTTATGTTTAATCTTGCCACAAATAAATAGAAACAAACATTGCTACAATCATGTAATTTATTAAGTGCTAAGTTGGATTTTGGCATCTTCAAGTGTGAATTACAATGACCAAATAATATTGAGCTCACTAAGTCAAACAGGTTTTTGTGTTGTGTGTTTTCATTGTTCAACTTATGACAGATGTTGTGCATCAGTGTACTCCAAAATATTTGTTGCAAAACCAATTTTGGTGTGCATTTTTATTTTTTATTTTTAAGGAGGCTCAATACAGTTTTTTTGGCCTTGGCGTGTACATGTTGAAATAAAAGTTTCCTACAGAAGATAAGATTCGATTTCCATGACACTAAAGCATCTTTTCGATATATGATCAAAGTTTATTTTGTCATTGGTTTCCAAGCAACAGCTGTTACCATAGTGATGGTAATGCGTGGTCGCTCATTTTGAAAAAGTCAATTATCTTGAAATGTAGTCAGACACTTCAGAATGAAACTTCAAGAGTGTTAAGTTAACTAAAGTTCCACAACTTTTAGGCCAAATTAGAAAAAAACAGGTACCCAATGGGTACTTGTGTCTGCTGTAACAAGCATTACAGTGAAGATACCATTTGGATAGTTAGTCTGTGAAATGCCCATTGCGAAGCAGGGCACTTTCTGGCCTATTTCTCATGATAAGCTACATGTATGGCATTGGTGTGCTGAAATTTCAGTTAGAAGAGAATGTGTACAGTTTTAATAGCAGTGACAGCATTTTTGTCTACTTCCAGGAAGCAAGAAATGCAACTGGCAATTGAACCATGTACTATATTCACTGTATACATGTAACTGCACAATATAAACAACTGTAACAGGCAATTAATAATATAAGGGCTTTGAAAACAACTCTTGGATGAACAACATCATTTGGATGGTTATAACATAAACGTAATTAAATAATAGTAATTTAGCTTAAATAGTCAACAAATAATTTTTTGAATGTCATTTTAATAAATTTGGGCATCACTTAATGCTATTTTAAAGTTAAATTTAATTGAAGGAGATATCTCACTGAGTGTTTTAAAAGGTGGTATTTTGAATTGCTAATAACTAATAGGTACTTAATAGCAGTAACGGAAACCTAACACCACTGAAGTAAATGTACAACTCAAGTGGGTAGTAAAAATTTTCAGGCTGTAACTAGAAAAATTATTTTTATAATGGACAGTAATCCATGTGGTAACGCAACTGAAAATGTAAGTGAGAGTGAAAATATGTTCTTTGCTTTTAATGTCAAACAGGTGTACTAAGCAGATCTCCATATTACATTTTTTGTTTGGTTACTTGATTGCAATTTTTGTTACAATCTTGGTCTTATTGTTAAATGTAACTGTGATCACAGATGGTAGGCTAAGGAAAATAATTTTCCTTAGCCTTACATGTATATCATCCTCAGTGAGCTCAGCAATGTGTTTTTTAAAAGCACTGATTTCTTTAAGACTGTAAGTTGCAAGTGTTTGTTATTGTCATTCTTGAACAATACAGTGGCATACCAATGCATTTTAGTGCTACTTTTTGTTTTGGATGACAGTTTGGGCATTCTGTGATTAGTGATGTTGTTGCTTGAATAAGTGTTTCAGCTGAAACACAGTGGATCCACTTGCTTAGAATACTTGGTCGGCTAGTTGATCAGAAAGAATACACCACGATTGAGTTAGAAAATATGAATTGGGATGACAAATGCAGGTTAATTCAAAGTGATAAGTGATGTTGTGGTTAGATACTCTGTTGACAGCTGCAGGATTTGGTGCTTGTGGATGCTGGGCATTGCTTTCAAAGATTGAACAAAACCAACACTTAGGTAGTTCTAGCGGGACTTTGTGGATATATAATGGCCACAGCTTTCACACATGTTCGGCTGGCGAAAGGTATTTTCACCTCGCATATTTTAGCTGCAAAAGAGTTTATGCCGTTTGAGACTTACATTTTCCAGGTAGGGGCTATGTAATCTGATGTAATCCCTTAGTGAGATTTGAAATCCCCAAAAGTGGCACAATAATTCCCATAAAGGGTTTCTCTTTCCCCAAATGGGATTGATTTGATGCCCCAAAGGTGTTGATTTGTATTCTGTCGACAGCAGCGCAACATGGCGTAGTTCGAAAGCTCTGGCATACTGAGAAAATCAATTTAAAGATACCCATCACAAAAGTAAGGGCCTGTTTATATGGTCTCGGGTACCCGAGTCAACCCTCCCCCTGAGTTACCCTGGGTGAGCTATTTTTCCACTTATTTCTTTGAAAAGTTGTACCAACCGTTTACTTGAGTTGGGCGAGACAACTCGGGTGGGCGAGACAACTTGGGGAGGCGAGTTGTCTTGCCTTGGCAGGTAGGGTAACCCAGTGGCAAGTGGGACAACTTTTTCTCATGTAAACACTTTGTCTTGCCTTCCCGGGATGAGACAGCACAAAATTAAATTTGCATGTTTTAGGAAAAAAGATATTTCGGACCAATGTTTGCGTTAAAAGACGCAAATTTATTTCAAGGAATTAAATTTTAAAAGGCAGTATTACCCACAGTGATCAGGTAGTCCATAGATACAGCGGGGATGAAACTGAAATGCAACAGCTATTCGCAGTTTAATACATATGATGGTTACAGTGTACATTTCACTTTAACTTCGAATTGGCTTAGCTTTTGCTTTTATAAAAAGAAGTATTGATTAGAAGCAAACATGAACCTGAGAAGGAAATTTTCAAGCAATATTGACAACATTCAATCAAAAAGTGACCAGGAAATAGGGGCCTGGACGTGCAGGATGGCGGACGTGTTCTCTGAAGCTCCACGTTCTCGATAAAAATCAAGATGCCTAGGGAGGCCGATAACGCAACAAACCATGAGGCTGATCAATCGAACGTGAAGATTGCAAAGAAAAGAGAATCATGAAGAAAAAACGAATGCGAGCACAAGGATCTCAGACTGATGACGAAGCCCTTAGTGATGGTGAGCAACACGAGCATGGCTGCTCGATGTGTAACACGAAGCTAAACGATATACAAGGCAAGCTCAATAAATTACTATCTCTGCTACCCGAAATACAAGACTTGAAGATCCAAGTAGCAAAGCTCGAAAAAGAAAAGGAAGAACGAGTCTGGAGTCAACACAAGCAGAAGTTGAAGGTTTGAAGGAGCAAGCCAGCGTGACCGCGGAGACGCTGAAAATAACAACCAGCAAGATAGTCAAACTGGAGGAGCTCGAGCGCAGGGTTGTGAAACAAGAATGCTTCAACAGAAGAAATAACATCAAATTCTTCGGCATTAGCGATAATGAGCAGGAATCCCCAGAAGATACAGAAGCAGTCCTGAGAAAATTTCTTCATAAAGAAATGAAACTTTCAAAGAAGCACCTTGATGATATTGAATTCGAGAGAGTTTACAGAATCCCAACCCGTGTACGGGAGGAAAAAATAAATCAGCATCCAAGACCGATAATTGCCAAGGTGTCTTTCTTCAAAGATAAGCAACAAATCAAATCGCACATCAAGCACTTACCAAGGGGGAAAACGTTTGGTGTGGCTGATGACTTCCCGAAAGAAGTAGATGAAATAAGAAAGGAGCTTTACCCAGTGCTGAAACAGGCAAAGAGAGATCACAAAACGGCTTTCTTCAACGTTGAAAAACTAATTATTGACAAAGCTGTCTACCGAGGACCCGAAACAAAAAATTTTACACTCTACGGTCGAATCATGGACAACATGTAAGTCTGTTTATTATTTAGTGCCTCTGTAGTGCACTTAGGAAGGCTTACGTGAATCTCAGACGGGAGAATTCGCCCTAATTGCTGCAGGTATTTATGTTTTGTGTTGCATGTTGTATT
>JAEMWC010001530.1:110000-125000 GCA_016490735.1 Pachyseris speciosa
CACATGAGTGGTGTTATAAGCAAGATTTTTCAAAAGATGTATAAGTTGGAATTATAACTTGAACTACAAAGTGGACACGTTATAGTGCTCAGAAAAAAATTTCACTTTGCTGGCGACAATGGTCTACTAAGGGGGGGTCCTCAAATTCTGAGTTTATTTTTTGTTAGCAAGTAATATGCCTACCGGTAATGCTCAATTTTGACTGGATAAAATCAATCTTGGAAAATGTAAATGACTTTAAACACTCTTATTAGAAGAAACCCCAAAGTGGAGTCAATACATTCCTCATGTCAACTTTTTTCCAAAATAATTTCTAGAAATGGCAGCAACAATAAGAACTAATGTCATGGACGTTACGTAACATCCATGACATTTAGAGGATTTGTTTTCTTTCCTAAAATAACAATGTGATAGATTTTCAAGACAATCCTGCTACAAAGCTAAATATCCAATAGAAACTTTCTCATAGAGACAAAACTCTGGTAAACTGTAACAGTTTAGATATATCTGTAACAAAATTTCGTCATGGATGTTACGTCACGGGCGTTACACTTCTTAGACTTGAGTACAAACAATTAAAATGGTTGAAAAAAGGCAACATTAATGAAAGACAATGTCTCATTCTGTGCAAATTTACACCTAGCAGACATTTTATATATGAAAAATATGGCTACCAATGGCCATATAAAGGTTCAATTACTCTGGCAATTCAAGACTTCAAGAGTGTAACCACTCTTTGATTCATGGGATTGTTTTTTTTTTCTCACAGTGTTTAAACCCTTTTATGTTTTCCAAATTATGGCCTTAAACATTTTTTCACAGCTTGCTGCTCTGGAATTTGAAATGGCCCACTAATGAACTTGGAACTGTAACAGGACCAAAATTGACATTTGAGTGGTGCACTCTATCCACATTGTCTCGTCTTGGCCAATGGTAGTTGATTGCTCTTACTCTGTGCAGGGACTTGAATTGTGCAAAACTGTCAGCTGAGTCCAAAACCCTGCCAAAGTAGTAGTTTTTGACATAATCAACAGCATAGTATTCCCCCGGTTGAATGGGTGGTGGTGGAATTGGAGACAGCTTTTTCTTGGCATCCTGAAGCTTGCCAAAAGATGGAATCATGGTAGTAAAATTCCTCAACGCAATTTACAGTGGATTGGGCAATTGATGAATTACCATTTGGCTGCCAAGGTTTACTTGATATTAAACAAGCCCACTTGATTTTGCAATCTTTTGGATGACTACTTTCCTTTTCCTTGGGCTGTATGGAAGATGGGGTTAAACCTTGTGCACTGCCTTACCCAAAGCTTGGGGAGTCTTGTAAGCAAATTCCACATCATTGTTATCAGCAGCTTGTAAGCTAGCCATCTTTTTCTTTAGCCTGTGTAATCTCACTCTTTATCTCTACATTCTCTCTCTCTCTCAGTTTTCCTTGGACTAAGAACTTTCTTTCTACTTGCCCTTTTCCAAACTTTGTCTTTCTCTTTGTAAGCTGCATACTTCTCTGCATGGGCTTGAATTTTGTCCCTGTAACATTTGTTTCTTTCTGCTCCAGTTAAAGGGAATATTTACAACTATTTTATGTGAAGAGACTCATGACCAACATACATACATATGTTCTAGCAAAGGAACTTTGAAATCTAGTCAGCAGATGCTGTAGGAGACAGGCTCAGGTATTGAGGAGCAATTGCTCACAACTGAAGACTGAGAAAATCAGTAAATATTTGATGTAAAAATCATGTAATATCCCCAAAACACCCCTGAATACATGTTTTTCATGGGTTTGACACAAAATGTCAATTAATTAAGAAAATGATGACATAAATTTACTCAATTCACTTTAAATGGCCAAGTAACATTTTATATCTACACTTTAAAATAGGCGATTTATTTGCACAGTGTAATGTCCGTGACATTGATGATAATGTCTGTGACAATAATTTTCAAGTATTCTTGAAAAATTGTCAATTCGCCACTTCCACATCTCCCATAATACACTCTGTTTGTCCCCCCAAAAAATTTTGCATAACCATTGTTTTCAATTTCTCTTGGGACTTAACCCTTTCCTGCCCAAGGGGTTCCCCATTGACGAGTAAAATCGTCTGGCGTTAGAGTAAAATCTATAAGTGCCAATTGGCACTCACGGGCGGGAAAGGGTTAAATGGGGACATAGTTTTTGATGATGTTAACCCTTTCCTGCCCAAGGGGTTCCCCATTGATGAGTAAAATCGTCTGGTGTTAGACAGAGTAAAATCTATAAGTGCCAATTGGCACTCACAGGCGGGAAAGGGTTAAAGTTGTTCCGAGAGAAATTAAAAACAATGGTTATGCAAAATTTTGGGGGGCAAACAGAATGCATTATGGGAGATGTGGAAGTGGTGAATTGTTGTGAAAGTGAATTCAACATTTTCAGTTAACACAATGACCAAACTGGAGGTATTTAGAGCAGGTTTTCTAAATCACTTTGATAGTTCACAGGAAATTATTTTCACTTAATGTTGATGCACTGGCAATGTGGTTGTTTTTCATGTAACTTCCGTGACAATGTGTTTTTTCCTAATATTTCTCTGAAAGAGAGCATAAAGGAAAAACTGAATCACACAATTGACATGCCAGTATGCACAAATATGTTCATGAAAATTTAGCTTTAAAACTGCTATTCATCTTTGGTCAGTGCCAGTCTACAGTAAAAGTTAAAATTGTGTCTGGATGTAACGTCCATGTCAGTGGAATTGCCCAGAGAGAGAAAGCGTAAAAGTTAAACATTTCCTTGCAAAGCTTGAAGAAAAATGAGGGAATGAGCAAGACCAGCTTTTAAAAGTTTATTTGCAATTGACTTGAAAACGCTCTTACAGATTCTTTCTAATTTGGCCTACAGATTGTGTAACTAATTTGAGTAGTTTACACTCTTAAAGTTTTGTTATGAAGTGTCTGACTGGAACTTTGATCTCAAAATGAGCGCCCATGCTTTACCATCACTATGATAACAGCTGTTGCTTGGAAACTAATGAGAAAATATACTTTGATTATATGTTGAAGAGATGTTTATTTAATATAGTGTCAAGGAAATCAATGTTGTTGTCTTCTATAGGAAATTTTAAGGCAAAAAAAACCTGTATCGAGCCTCCTTGAGAGAGAATTTCTTGCATCTTAGTTTTCTGAAAGTTCAAGAAGAAATGATTTGTGTTCACTTGTTACTTGTTCTAATTCATTCACAAGCTATATGAGAGAAAAGAGAGAGAACTTGAGGTTGCTAGGAGTGAAGTGAAGAAAATTCAGGAACAAAGTCAGGAAACTGTGCAGAGAATGAGAATTGAAAGAGATGCCAGAATACAAGAATGTGAAGAGATCAGAATGCAGGTACTCTTTTTTGCCTAAAAATACATATAGCTAAACAAAATACCCCTTATAATTTATAAATACTTGCTCATCCCCCCCAGTACTGTGCAGTGCTGGTATTAGGATTTGACATATTAAAAATTAATTACTAACATTAACTAAGGTTTTCTTCTTTTACTGAACTGGTTATTAAACATTTTAATTTCACATCATTGCTGTGTAGACGTAAAGGCACCCAGCATTACTGCCAGCTGTCTGGAATTTTAGAGGTGATTTTCAGTCCGTACTGCGCAGTCTCAAGAGTTTGTTTACGTTTTTTGTTTTGATCCATGTAAGACGTCACAAAATGTAATGTTTTGCAATCACGTACATGAAGTAAATTCAAAGTTTCATGTCAACCGCCATTGTGGATGCAAAGCTTTATGCTTCGTTCTTTCTGATATCACCAGAGCAAACACCTTTGTAGCTGTAAAAATCAAAGAAACAGTTGGGAAAAGAATTTAAGAGCAAATATCCACTAACACCGAGCGGGAGGTGGCACATGATGGGAAATCAATTTCCTTGATAAATTTTCCACAGATACCCTATGGTAGGCCTAGACACGAGGTGGGTTTAATTTGTTTAAATATGTCTTTTAAAACTCGGAAAAAAATCAAAACTGATAACACCCCTCCTACCATGGAAACAGCTGAAATAAACATGTCTCATACCTTCTCGAAAAATTGCTCTAATCTGATTTGCATCGCAGTAAAACACTGTTTTAAGCATATAAATCTCTCATTGAGGGGTTGGCCGATTTTTAAGTCCATTAAAAGACATATTGATTTGAATTGAATATTTAGGCCATGGGAAGCTTTCAGGAATCGCTAAAATTTGCGTACTGAACTTCTTTATTTGGTGCACTTTTTCAACCAATATTTTCTTTGCCCGGTAAACAATTAAATTACTTGAATTTTATAATTTTTGGAAGAGGAAATGTTGTTGTAAAAGCAAATATGAAATTCAATTTCGGGCTTTCAATCAGGGCTGAGAACTGACTCTTTGAAAATCTGGAAAATCACATCAATCAACTGTCAACAACTGAAACTTCAAACAATAAACGTATGCCTTCAACATTATATTTGAATACTTGAAAATGAACCTTTTTTCTTCGGTATATGAAGGTAAACTACAACAAAAAGCTCACGTCAAGCTCACCTTGAAGAAATACTTTCTTCATACATCAGGATCCTTCTAGATGAGTTAGCGTAGTAATCGCCTGTACATGTAAAGCGGTCGATAGAGATCTTGACTCGCTCCACAACATTTTTAGAACCTCTTTTATATTGTGTTGCATACTTTCATTACACGTTCACCTCCCTTGAAGAGTACATCGAATAATGCGCAATATTTTCGGTACAAATCGACAAGGAATTGAGAATAGTTCAACAAGTGTTCACTGAAAGAGCAAACAGACTTTAACAGCCAATGGCAGACACGAGTCCTTTCATGAAGTTCCTTGCTTTCATGTTTCGGTTTACAGGAGACTCCATTTTATAACAGTACTCCACTCAAAAACAGAAGATTACGGAGAAAGTTTTTTGAGCTTGTCTTGGTATTAAAGCTGTCAGTGAACTCTCTTCCGATAAGACGTGTGAAAAACTAATCGCACAAAAAGTTCTTTGTTTTCTTGTCTCAAAACTTGATGCGCTCGACTTGATACTCGAAGCTTTTGAGTATCAAGGATCGAGGTTCAAGTTGCGAAAGTTCAAGTTTTGAGGGAGGTGTCAACTTACATCAGCCCGGTACTGGAGGACAAATAGCCGTAGAAGCCCTGATATCAGGGTAAGATGCCATGGCCTTTGGTTTTTTGAGTTTAATGTTGTGGTGTTTACCCTTTGGATTTGACCCATCTTTGTCTTTGTTCACAACTAAAGAAGTTTGATGCCATTACAGGTCTTGTAGCTATATTCAGTTGGTCAGAATTGGTATCATTGTTTAATAGTCTGTCGTCATAGGATCCGAAACGCTGTTATGCATTTATTTTAATGAATGTGGCAAGAACTGTGCAAAATGTCTTGGTGAATATTAATTGGTCACCATTCAAGGCGCATTTCCATGCCACATCATTTTTAATTGAGTGATGAATTGTGGGTGGAGTTTCTGGCTGAATGCGCCCCTTAACAGCTACGACTGCAGTCCCTTTCATTTTGTCGCTTCTTGCCCAGCCTCCCCTCAGCACATTCACTTCAGGATTCAAGTCTTGTTGCACCATTAGCGTGAGCTCCCCACTAATCAGAAAGGGACTGCTAGCAGTCTATTATTATTATTAAGAAGACTTTGAAGGGCATTTCCTCTCAATCTCATTCATGCTTGATGGTGTGCTAGGTGGTGACTCCACAGAGAAGAGAAATACTAAAAGTGCAGCTGCAGAAAGAGATTGAGGCCCCCTACAAAGAGGTACCCATTTTTACAGATCCATAAAAATTTATATTGTCAGTGTTGATGGGTATTGTAGACAATTGCATCTGAATAATTGTTTCACAGTTCCTGGAATGCCGATTAGCTCTAATATTATCTCTATAATCGAAGGATGGTATTGTAATGGTAATGCAGGGCTTGACACTAACACTCACTCGCTTTCCATTGGAGAGTAAATTTGCGCCTTGGAGAGTGAAAAAATAAAAATGAACCAGAGTACTCACCCGATCTGGAAAGTAAACTTTGGGCTATGATGGAAAGCAGACTTTTCTTTTAAAAGGCTTTAGTCAAAATATTTGGAAATGAAATGAGAACACAACTCTAAGACATTGATTTCGCTCTTGATAAACAGGGTTTTCCTTTTTGGCTGGCGACCAGCGATTTTTGCCGCCTGTGAACAGCTCAGTCGCCAGCAATTGTGAAATAAAGAATCCTTGTTGCCAATAATTTTTGGGCCTTAAAACAAAATAATGCACTAATGCACCCTTGACTATTCTCCGCCTGCTTTGCTCAAGTCAACTGTAACTTCATTTGAAAAGGAAAACCCTGGATAAGGACAAATTTTGCCATGAATTCTTGCATTTTCCACCACAAATTATTGAAGGGTCGAAAAAACTCCCAAGGAGGTCTGGGCACAACAATAATTTACACATAGTGAGCGAATGCGGCATATTGGAGATATGTAGCAGTAAACAATGAGTCTCTTTTGGTTCGGTTTTACATGTACGTGGACAAATAAAAAAATACTAACAATGAGACAGGTAAGAAAAACATTGTGGTTAGCAACTATGATACTGTAATCCATTTTGGAAAATAAAATTTTGAAGTGTTGTGAATGAATAAGTGGATGGCTATTCTAGAATCTAGCCAATTATCAGATAGAATGGTCTAAATGAAATAAATAGGGGATACCGCAGTAACGTTTCGTTCAGAATCAAAGATATAGGTAGACAGCTTTTTGCAATATAAAAACTCACACAAGAACTGTGACATATTAGGGCAAACACAAATAATCAAATTTCATTTATTATTTTATTTCTTGTCGCAAGTAGTAAGATAATATATTGGTTGCATTGAAAGATTTTTTTGTAAATTCATGAAATTCTTGGGAAATGGTTGACATTTGAAATGTGTCAGCGACATCACGCGAACGAAAGTCACACAGACATGGTGTACTCGCAATCTGTGGGTTGCACAAGCAAACAATTTTCCTGTAGCTACTTACAGATTCTTGATAACCACAGAAGATCAAAGTACCAAACACAATAAGAGAACAGAGATATTTTAATGTAGGAATTTCTACTTAAAATAATTATATAATTTCAACCCATCTGATATCAAACAAGATGTGGGGAATGAGATGAGGAACATACATGTACTACTTTCGCTCTGGAAAAGCTCTCTACGCATAATTTGAAGCTGGAATGTGCTTCAGACAATGAAAATGTAACTTGGCAGTCTTGCTATTACTACAGTTTAATGTTGTTTATGCCAGACTTGTCTTGATTGACCCATAATTAAGGCCATTAACATATTTGTCTACTTTGTGAAATTGCAAACTTTGAACCTCAAATGTACTCTTTTTTCAGTGTTGTCTCATATAACTTATTGGCTCTACTGGGCAATACAATACAATACTGACGAGGATGGTCACGTAAGTAGTGACGAGCTCAGTCACACTGAACTCAGACATTTTAGGCGTGCAAGTGCAATCACACATGATTTTTTAGGGGCATGATAAAAATCTAGTTGCATGTGTGACCAGCTGGTCATAAACTTTGACCCCAGAAACCTCTCTAAATTTGCTCTACTTTGGTATACAGACTGGTTATGGTGTTAGAAATGGCATTTGCTTTGTGATTTACAAGCCTGTCCATGATAGGTTCAAGGATTTTTGGAAATGGTGAAGAAACAACCCTATCTCAAACTTTGTATGGTGAAAGGTAGTCAAGAACTAGTAATATAATCGACATTATTTTGTCCTCTAAAAATAACATGATCATGTGACAGCTAATTAAAATTGACTCCTAGGAAGCCATTTTTGGCAGAACATTTTCTTGAAATTTGCCAACTTTGCGGGTCTGTCAACATCACACACAAACAATTATATTCAATCTAATACTGTCCCTTTGATATCTGGACTTTCTTCTTTTAAAACACAACAATGTCCTGCCAGGATCTGCTTTTTAAGCATATAAATGATTTGGAACAGAAGGGCAGGTTTGGTGGACTTGAAAAACTGCCAATGATAACCAATTTCAATGGAAAATTTTGCTACGAAGGATTCACAATTTTCCATTAATTTGTATTGCCCAGTAGAGCCAATAAGTTATATTGAGACAACACTGAAAAACGTTTGCGGGCAATTCACTGTAAGAGTACATTTGAGATTATTCAAAGTTTGCAATTTCACAAAGTAGACAAATATGTTAATGTCCTTATGGGTCTGACTGACTGGTTAGACATGAAAACGAAGCTTAGAATAATTAATTCAAAATAAAAACATAGGTATGACACAATCAGTCTCCACATTATAAAGCTACACCATTTTCCTTGCATCAATGTGTGTTTTATTTGTCCTTTTCTCCAAACAGCGTTTTCATTCAATCCCAGACTCTTTTTGCAATTGGTTTTGTAAAGACTGCGTTGATACGTGCTAGAGACGTACACCATCCAAAGCATGTGCTTATCGCCAACAATCAAGTTCGCTGATGTCAAAGAATGTCCAAACAATCTTTTTTTCTTCAAGTTAAGAACAATTTATATATCCTAGTTAAGTCAATGCGCAGTAAACAAATGAATGTAATTTATTCTGCGATAATGAATAATATTATATGAAAATCATATATTTGAACTGCTGATTAAAAAATGAATACCGTATTTCCTCGAATAATAGCTGGGGGCGATTATTGTTTTTTTTTTGCACCAAAAGGGGGCGATTATTTGAGGGAAAGCGATTATTCGAGGGAGGTGATTATTTCAAATATTGCTCACTGGAAGTGATTCCCTAAATATTTTGTTTTATTATCCCATTAAATAAAAAAATAATCACATCAAATAACTGAACACAGGCTTTTTAAGTGTTCCAAATTTGGTTCCTTGATTAATTTTCAATGTCAATTTTTAACTTGACAGGGAGGGGATAAGAGAAAGAGAAGATGGTGAGAGGGGTGGGGGGGAAGGCGATTATTTGATGGAGGTGATTAATTGAGGGACGACTATTATTCGAAGAAATACAGTATGTGAATGCAGGGCTGAAAGTTTACGACCAGCTGGTCGCACATGTGAGTAGCTAGATTTTTTATTGTGCGCCTAAGAAATCATGTGTGATCACACTTGCGTGTCTAAAACACTCGAGATCAGTGCGACTGAGCTCACTGCTCCTTACCTGACCATCCTCATGTACTCTGACTGGTTAGACGCGACAAGGAAGCATGAAATAATGAATTCAACTAAAAACGTACAGGTATAACACAATCAGGCTCCAAATAATAAAGCTACATCATTTTCCTTGCACCAGTGTGTGTTTTAATCTGCCGAATGGCATTTCCATTTGAAATCCCAGACTCCGCTGAAACATGCGAGAGAAGTCCACCTTCCAAAGCATGTGTTTCTCACTGAAAGTCGAGTTTGCTGATGTCAACTTAAAAGAACTCTTAACTTACAAACCACACAATTAGCTTATAATGTAATAGCTGTCTAGCTTTCAGCTCTCTGAGTAAGTAATCACAAGAAACACATCCAGATGCTCTTTCTAGCGTGACGAGATTGCTTTCTCTGCAACGAATCTTCCCAATTCACATCAATTACCGGTGTTAACTGATGTTTGTGTTATAGCTAAACGATAAGATGGTCCCAGACTACCATATGCTTCTGAAACTCCTTCGGTGAATTTATGACACATGTCTTGACCATTAACAAATTTTTACTGAAAGGAATAATCGCCATATCTTTTGTAAGGGAGCCTTTTAAAATCTAATTCTTGTGGTATATATCACAGCCAGCAGACCCAGCTTTAATCTAAAGCTAAAGTGCATTGCACATCAAAATGAAATGAAATGGTTGTGAGCAGTATACTGACAGAGTGTATATTTGAGAATGAATATATGAAAATCATATATTTGAACTGCGGATTACTGATTAAATATGTGACTGATTATCGCAGTTATGAACACTACTTAAGCAGTAGTGAAAATAAAGCCTGAAAAAATTCAGGCTTGTACGGGATTCGAACCCACGACCTCTACGATACTGGTGCAGCACTTTACTGACGGAGCTAACAAGCCATCTGGGAGCTGGTCGTTTTGTTGGTTCATAATATACCCGTGAGTGGTGAATGTATGAGAATGAAATTAATATATGAAAATCATATATTTGAACTGCTGATTAATGATGAAATATGTGACTGTTCATCGCAGTTATGAACACTACCTAAGCAGTAGTGAAGATAAAGCCTGAAAAAATTCAGGCTTGTACGGGATTTGAACCCACGACCTCTGCGATACCGGTGCAGCGCTCTACTGACTGAGCTAATAAGCCATCTGGGAGCTGGACATTTTGTTGGTTCGTAATATACCCGTGAGTGGTGAATATATGAGAATGAATATGTATTAGATAGTTACTGAGGCCGGCAGCAATATGTGATATATTGCAGTACGCCCTCAGCTGACTGCAATATATCACATGTTGCTGTCGGCCGAAGTAACTATCTAATATATTTACTATTCAACACCCAGTGCCATTGTTCTCTCTCTGCACTAAATCACTGATTGCAGGCGCCCCTTCCGCTTTGTTCCTGAACGCACAAAAGAACATAATTAGCACTTGTTGATTAGCTCAATTGGGAATTGGTTACTGAGATGCCTTGCATCCCAATAAAAGCAGTAGCGTTTGAACATCAGATTGCGTTTCGTGTATGTGTTGTTGTTTTCAACATTTTCAACAAGCAGGTCTCTGAACTACTGCAAAACAACTTGCAGTCTGAGAAATGCGGCCCGTTTTGCACTTATCATAGTTTTTTCTGTAGATGCCTTTGTTTTAAGGTGGCTCTTACTGGTTTCCAGCATTTTCAAACACTATTTTTTTGGTGGATCATTATTACCAATCTTCGAAGTTCTGTCTTTTAGTTTGTGTAAAAGGCATAAAACTCAAGAACTACTTAAAAGATACTCCAGACGGTGAATTTTCAACTGATAAAATGGAAGAGCAAAAGATTTTTCTCAGGAAATTCTTAAATTTGGATCTGCTTGTATGGCGCCCGGATTGTGTGGTTGGAAAACAAAATGAATTAATGCTTCAAGGGCTCGTTCACTTTACCGCAGTATCTTGCACAGACAACACAATTCACCAGAGAACACAATTCACCAGTTGATAGTTGATGATAGCTTTTGCCGTTGGAACGCAGACATGACAGTCAATGATAGGGATAGTTGAAACTATCATCAACTATCATGACCGTTTGAACGGGGCTTAAAATGCCTCAAGCCAAGCATTCTTATATGGACTATCTCATAACCTCCAAATCACCAGATACCTCATTTTTCTATAAGCCTGTTACTTCGCATGAAGTGAAACTTGAAATTTTATCCATCCCGAATAATAAATCACATGGCCTTTACTCTTGTCCTACACAACTTATTCTTAAGCAACCTTGTTCCCATGGTCTCTCCTCTTCCCACCCCCTGGAGTGAGAGAGAAGTGACCCTGGGCGTTTTCCATTTACCAAAAAATTCCGGAAATTTTGACGGGAAATGACAATCGGTGAAGAACGCGTTCCATTTGACAAATGTTCCATTCATTCCCAGGCTCCCTACTTTCCTGAAACTTCCAAAGGCCACAAAGATGTTTTAAATGAAACTGTAGAGTTGTCTATGTAAGAAGAAGGTCTTTTAAATTCAGAAGATGATGATGACACTCCTTGGACCCTTGAAGCTCAGTGCAGGGAAATGAAGCCACTGGATGATTCCTCAGCGATACTCTTATTGTTTGTATGGCAAGGCCGCACTTAAAACGCCTACTGTGAAAGGAGAATAACAAAAGACCTTGTTTCATTTCAGATGCAAAGTTTTAGGCGGGAAACAATCGGAATAAGCTTACTCAAAGAACCCTTGGGCAAAATTTAATGCTTACCATTGGCGTACATCACACAACAGTGATTCATTAACGTATGAAGATCAGGTGCTAGTCCATGACACATGGGGCATTCGTTTGAACTATTCGAGGTGACCGAAGAAGGAGCTGCCATCTTACCAAAGATATGGCTGTAAATGGCCGTGAAAGACCTGGAACTGGTGAAACCTTGTGAAAGTCGTAAATGGAACACGCATTTTCCATTGGAAAGTTTCCAACGGCAAAACAGGACTTTTCTGGAGCGCTTACCATTTGGATGGAAAACCTGGTAATTTGGGGAAGAATTCAAATGGGACAGTTCATCCCAGTGGAATGTTTTCGGAAAAAAGGTAATACCTTTCGAGGTATTACCTTTTTCTCCCTTTTACCGGAATTCCCGGAAATTGCAATACCATTTGTCCATGATTACCAGTGCCAGGCTCCTCACGGTGAAACTCCTTTGTTTATTGTTAATACTCAGACCCCAACCCACTGGCATCCGAAACTTCGGATCAAATAAATACGGTTCAATCCGTTCTGTTTCCTTGGAGGGAAATTAGTCCAGTTCCATTTGTCCAAAAAAATCCACCGAAAATTCCATTTAAATGGTAAGCGCTCCAGAAGTTCCGTTTGTTCCGAAAAATTTTCCTTGGGAACGAACCAAAAACATGTCTTCCATTTACATCCTGACCGGAATTTCCAGAATCTCTTGGTAAATGGAAAAGCCCCCGTATCTCTTCTCTCTCGCTCCAGGGGGCAGGAAGCAGAGAGACCCTGGGAACAGGGTTGATTGTTAAGTGCTCTTGAGATATATCTCCTGTCTTTGCAAATTTTCTCAATAAGTCTGTCAGTCTAGGTGCATATACCTTTTTAAACTGAAAATATCCAAAATTATACCAATCTACAAAGCTCATGATGAAACTGATGCCTGCCATTATAGACCAATTTCATTACTGTCAAACTTCAATAGAATTTTTGAAAACATTATGTACAATATAATGTTTTCATAGAAAAACATCAACTATTATCTTTATCCCAATACGGTTTTTGTCAAGAACACTCAACTGAACATGCTATACTTGATATGTTCAAATGGACAAGACTTTTTTTGTAGGGTGTTCATTAACCTTAACTTGTTCTTGTCCGCCATTTTGTACGTGTTTTTCTGTAATGTTCAAGGGTTTGAGGTCAATTCGATCTGGTTATTCCATATAAGGGGTTACCATGGGGATTTCGCTGGTCCACAACGTTGAAGGCTCTATCTTTCATGTCATGCTTGTCATGCTAGCTGTCGTTTATTTGTAAACGATCACTCAGTTACAACTTGGTAAATATTTAATTTATAAGTGTTTTTCGAGCCATTTTCCACCTAAGAAGCCCTCTGCTTAGCATCATAAAGCTGGGTTGGTCGGTAGAGGTAATCCTCTGAAAGAAGACATAAGTGGGAAGCAATTTCACACCAAGTGAGCCGCCGAAAGGTTTCGATCGAGTCATGATGATTCACGAAGTGAAGTTGTGTTCCTAGCTATTCAGTGAGTAGATTCCAGGACCTCGCATGGCAATTTTGGCGAGTTTTGACTTGTAAATAATGCAATCGCTGCAATATTTTGCCAGCAGGATTGGGTGGCTTGACACTTATAAGAAAATATTTGAAATGGAAATTGGCAGACTCTCATGCATCAGTTATCCAAGTATATCACAGAATTCCTTTGGGTCACAAATGCAAACATGTCAGACTAGTGAGAGCAACTGAAATCAAATAGTATTACTGTAATTGCTGAGATCCTAGAGGTTGCGTGCCACTCACGATCTTCGACAATTAAGGGGTTGTGTGGTGTGAGGCAGTAGACAATTCGAACTCCACTCGGATAGAATGATTAAGAAACGATTTAATCACAGTTCAAAGTTCCTGGATGCACATTACAACGACTCCTAGATTTAGCAATGATAGGTAGACAATAACAGTAGCCGTGGTAGTGATTGAAGTAGTAACAGTAGTAGCAGAAGTTGAAATAGTAGGTTCGAACTGAAATGCGATAGTTAAAAATACATTCTATCTTAGCAACAATGACATGCAACATGCATTATAAAACATGATAACTGATACTTAATTTCAATAGAATTTAAAGATACTGGCATAACTCACAATAACATAATGAACTCAAACAAAACTGAATATATCGATAAAGCACCATATGAGGTTGAATTGAATAAAACGATATAAATTGAAAGAAACAAATTTGTACATTGTATAAATCCTTTGACTTGAGACAATCAGATCTTGTGTAATTAATGTCAACACAATGCACTAGAAAACTAACGATTATCTTGTAACATTAACACTGATATTTGGTAGTGATTAGCTAAAGAAACCTAGTAAAAATGAAACATAATCTTACTTTGGTTGACGACTTGCACCCAAAAGGTAGCAGAATACAACGGAAAATAGCGGGTAGCTGATCCTATGATCGTAGCACGGTACTTGCGAGGTAACTTGTGTTTTTTGGCTTCCCGCGAGTCACTTTTATAACACATGTACGTGCATATGCTTAGGGTGTTTCCAAATATGCGTGAAGTTATGATTGAAAATCATGAAACTGCAAATTCGTAACCATATTTTCTCACTATGGTAAGCACGTTTTTATGAAATAATGTTCTAGAAGGTGAGAAAAGGAAAGGCGTTTTAAAACTAACATTCTGACTCCTTAAAGGCGTTATAGTAAGCCTTTACTAAATAACTGTAATAAACGGTTTAAAATGCTTTTAACTAATTGAAGATAAAACTAAATGTTCATGGTAACCACTGATTGTCCATCATAACGATGTAATCTATCTAATCCTCGCTTGCTTCTGCTGATTCCAAAAGAACAATCTTGTGGATAGGTCTAGCAAGCACGGACAATTTTGTTTTAACCCTGGCAGAACGTACTAGTCCATCCTTGCGGTTGCTGTGAACTTCCAACACTTGGGCCAGTGGCCAGGTACTGCGGGGCATGTTTTCATCCAGAAGCAGCACAATGTAGTTCACAGCAAGGTTTCTCTGTGGCTTGCTCCACTTTTGATGTTGTTGAAGTGAAGGCAGGAACTCTCTGG
>JAEMWC010001530.1:132500-140941 GCA_016490735.1 Pachyseris speciosa
CTTTCTCTGACTTCATATGGTTGTGGCACTTATGGGGCATCGCTGCCTAACAAAAGGCCGATTTCTGCTTTGATACTGTGTATTCTAACCTCCTTGCACATTGTGTAAATCCTTTGACTTGAGACAATAGTGTGACAATCAGATCTTGTGTAATTAATGTCAACACAATGCACTAGAAAACTAACGATTATCTTGTAACATTAACACCGATATTTGGTAGTGAAGCTAAAGAAACCTAGTAAAAATGAAACATAAACTTACTTTGGTTGATGACTTGCACCCAAAAGGTAGCAGAATACAATGGAAAATAGCGGGTAGCTGATCCTATGATCGTAGCACGGTACGTGCAAGGTAACTTGTGTTTTTTGGCTTCCCGCAAGTTGCTTTTATAACACACATGTACGTGCATACGCTTAGGGCGTTTCCAAATATGTGTACAGTTATGATTGAAAATCATGAAACAACAAATTCCTAACTATATTGCCACACTATGGTAAGCACGTTTTTATGAAATCATGAATATAATAATCACTAAAAAAAAAATGTTCTAGAAGGTGAGAAAAGGAAAGGCGTTTTAAAACTAACAATTACCCAGGTCGGGCTAGGGAAGTGAGCGGGCAAATTGGAACAGATTGCAAGAAGTTGAGTCGACGTTTACTGCTAATGCAGCCTTTTAGCTTGAAGAAAAACTTTAAAACAAAGTATTTTTGGTGTTGTCCTAGAGCAATTTTTGGTTTTGCAACAGAATAAACAGTCATATTCAAGGAAAATCAAGAGTTTTGGTAAGTTTACAGGATGATAAAGTCTAAGAAACTCAGTATTTGGCAATAACAAGACGCTCTATGAGCGTTAACTCGGGATACTTTTTCTGTTCCAGAAGCCGGACACACGCTTCTGATTCTCGAAACTATCCGTTTTGGGTTCACGTAAGACCTTTTTGTTCACGTTCGAGCAAAGCTCGTTAAACCGTTTTGAGAGTTGCCATCAATATTCCTTGTCAGCTGTTGTTGTTTACTTCTAGATTAAGTGGCAACATCTGGAGTTTTTTCTCTCTGCGAAGCTTGAAAACAAACTTGAAAACACAAGGCGAATCGTTTCCGTGTATGTGACATGTCCAGATGTCACGCATTGTAAAAAGCACTTGAAATTCAAACTGCGCTATTTTCAAAACAAAGCGCGTTACTTGGCTTAAATGTCATTTACCTGATGAAGGTAAAAAATCTAAATGTTTAATTTTAGTTCTTTTTCTGACGCACGTGAAAACCAAAAGTTCGCCAACTTGTCTCTTAATATAGATCTGTCACAGCGATTGAGTTGTGGTATAACCCAGATCAAATTACATCAAAACAACTTTGCGATTATCTAAATATAGAACTGTCACAACGTTCTAATTCGAGTCGATACTCACAGCACGTGCGAGGCTTCCAACATTGTCTTAAATTCGGGAAACCTTTTCACACGGACAGTCTGTACTGTATTAAAATCCAGTTTCACAACTTTACAAAGATATGTGCAGGAAAATTTGTTCCGCGGTCGAAGTGGATTATTTAACCTTGAGTGTTCACTTGCGGTCACGTATTAAATCGAAGGTATCACATTACAAAAACAACTTTGTGCAAATCTGTAACTTTTCTGTCACAGCATTCGATTTCGACTTGTGATATTGATTACACGTGCGAGGCTTCCAACTTTTTCTTAACACTCGGCAAACTTTTTCACGGGGACAGACTGTGCTGTCTTAAAATATCTAGCTTCACAACTCAAACACGATGAATTTGCATAACTTGTAAACAACCGTCGCGTGATGTTAGCCTTTCGACCTTTGGACTATGTGGTTTGCTTTAACCAGTGAACACACCGCCATGTGCCTGCTATTGTGCATTGGCCAATCCAAACACCGGAACGTAATTGTATTGTGCATTTTGCTGCACAGAAAAAAAAAAAACAAAAGACTGAAATCTGACACATTTTATAACTCGGTATACTTACAGTATCCCGAGTAATAATAGCTCATTTCATACATAGTCTGGGATTTGGAAAAGTTACAGGTTTTCAAAGTACCGGACTTCAGCGACCGGTAAATGTAGAGCCGGACAAGAATGAGTTAAGAAAGCTTTTGATACTGTGGACCGCAAAATATTACTTGATAATCTTAATTATTACGGTTTTCGAGGTATATTTAATCAGTGGTTTTCCTCTTATTTAACAAATCATACTCAAACAACTGAGATTAACTCTTACATTTCGGATAAAGAAGTAGTTACTTGTGGTGTACCCCAAGGATGTTTTACGGCCGCTCCTCTTTTGTTATATGTTAATGATATTCAACATTGCTCCAGAAATCTTAAATTTTTCCTTTTTGCAGATGATACTAATAGCCTTTACTCTCACTCAGTTTAATTGCGAAATTAAGACATTGTTCCTAACTCAAGCAGTTTATGGTGGTCACGTGGCGTTTATTTGATAAAATGTTTTTTTCGTAATATAGCAGGTCAGAGGAATGGCAATGAAACGAAATTCGGCATATAGGAAGTTCTCATCGTCCTTAACATTTTTAAGTATAATAAACATTATCATAGATCATGTGATGTGTCACGTGTCAATTTCGTTGAAAAAATCACTTTGTGGAGTAGGTGATGGTTGTAGGATATAATATGAAATAAAAACGCATTTCTTATTCATATTAATTATTTCCAGCATTTCATGTTTGGAGTGATCGTCCATCGTTCTCAACAAAAAAAAAATTATGAGTACAAAGGTCGTTTTTCTCCTTAGTGTTCAACCTTTGACTGTTAATAATTTAAAAACTAAGACTTATGAACAATCAATCCAAGCATAGAAAATTAGATATGTTGGACTTCTGTTGGAAACACTGATTTTTTAATCTGTAAACATAACATCCACCATCAAATCACTGATTTAACAGGTTTTCAAATTTTGATCACATGACTGGTCACATAATTGAAATTATACATTAAGGCAAAAGAGGACAACAAGATTTATTTTCAGGGAAAGTTTCCATCTGATTCTAGGCAATCTGGAGAAAGATATTGGCAATAAACCATAAAGTCCATCTGGATTAAACGTTTTCATGCAAGCGAGGATTCAGCATGGACAGTTATTCCCAATGAAGCTACTTTACACCTGGGAGGCTTAGCCTTCCTCTCGACCTGTAACTGTGGCAGTAGAGATCTTAACATCGGTGAGCTACCACTTTTTTATGAGAGAATGCTACAATACTGGTTTGAGTTTAAGGATAGGCAGAGTAATAAAATGCCATGCACAAGGAAAATGATTATATGGAATAACAAAGATATTAAAATTGATAACAAGACGATCTTCTTCCGTACTTGGTTTGATAGGGGAATCTACACCTTAAAAGACCTTCTCGACCACAGTCTAGATTTCCTTAGTTTTGAAGAATTCAAACTCCGATACCAGATGGAAACGAATTTTTTGACCTACTATGGAGTATTAAACACTATTCCTCAAGAATATAAAAAGGCAATACGGCAAAACGGTGTGCAGCAAGATCACCATACACAACCATGCGAAAACCTAAAAGTGCTAACAACCAAAGCCATACATAGAAGTTTCGTGAAACACGTTAGAGAGATTAAGATACAGGTTTGGCCATCTTACCGCAAATGGCAAACCGCGGTTTGCGGTTAGCGGTTTTACGTCAACCGTCTGCCCATATTCGGGGCTTAAGATTCGTGGTTGGTTCTAACAACAAATAGCCGGCCTCCATGTTTGTTTTCATTCATTCGTTCACTTCTATCTGAGCTGAGAAATCGTCTTCAAAATTATGTTTCTATGAAAAAGAATTCAATAATCAATAAACGAAAGAGTTCTAAAAGGTAGCATTTCCTCTCAAACGTGGGATTGTGATGTTTTAGGGTGCAAAAAACCTTGCGGTAAATCACTTACCTCTCGAGCGTGGTCTAGCCGTACAAACGTGAACCTCAAACCGAAAACCTGACGGCAAGGCACTGGTCACGTGACTCCTTGACATTCGCGGTTCGCGGGAAAAGCCGAAAAACCTCGAACTTAATCTCTCTGTTTTTGAAGAACCCACCTCAAAACATCGCCTTATTTCCAATGGGTTAACACCGGACCAAATAAGCAAATACTTTAACTTAGCCTTCTCCATCACTAAAGAAACTAAGTTAACTATGTTCCAGTACAAAACTTAACATGATATTGTTTTTACCAAAAGCAAATTATTTAAAGCCAAACTTGCGAGCAGCAATCTTTGCTATTTATGCTCAAAACAAAACAGGATCTCGAGCACGTGCTAGTTTTATGTCCAGTGGTATCGGAGTTCTGGAAACTTTTTTTGGATTGGTATGAGACTTGCACAGCAACAAAATTAAAACTGTCAACTGTCAAAATCTTATATGGAATCATTGAGAAAGACCGCCTCACTAACTTAACTAATCACCTCTTACTACTTGCGAAATACTATATATACTGTTGTAGTATCAGTGAAGAACCTTTGTCTATTAGTGCATATCTAACAATAGTGAAAGACAAAGCTGAAATTGAAAAACAAATATCAACGCGGACCAATTCACCTGAACATTACGCAAAAAAAATGGAAGCCTCTAATTGACAATAAGTTTCTAACTTAATTAAAGCCGTACTTCACCTTTTCTTGGCACACTGTAGGATATAGCACAGCATTTTTGTTTTTTGTTTTTGTTTTTTGTTGTTTGTTTTTTATCGTAATGAATGTAACTAAGTATTTGTACTTTGTATCGTATTATTAGTAAGTACTGTAAAGGTAACGCAAATATTGTTATAAGCTAACTCGACTGAATTCAATAAAAGTTACAGTATTTAAAAAAAAAATTTTTTTTTCTGAACATATTTCGAAACCAGGCCTTAAACTGCTTGCACTACTAGGGGTACATGTGTGAAACACAATGTGAAAAAGTGTGTGAAAACTGGCTTAACTTCACATAGATTTCACATGTTTTTCATTCATTTTCACATGCATTTCAGATGCATATTTTACATGTGTGTGAAATGTTGGTGCCATTTTATAGTGCAAAATACGTGTGAAAAGGATGTGAAATGATGTCAACCCTTTCACACACATTTTCACATGCACTTCACATGATGTTTCACGTGGAAAAATGTCTGTGAAATGCAGGTAGAATTTCACATGTATTTCACGTGCATATTTTCACATAACTTTCCTTAATTCACATGTGTGTGAAATTAGAGCCCTAGATTGTTGGTATTGTGAAAATGATGTGAAACTGATGTGAATGAGCAATGTAAACCTCTCAATTTCACACACATTTAAGATTTTCCATTAATTGTTTAATTAACTCAGGGAGCAAAATGACCACAGAAGCTAGTTGACAGCAGGCAGTTTTCTGTGTCACCCATATAAGGAAACCAGCATATCTTACTCAAGCAGTTTAAGGCCTGGGTTTAGAAATATGTTCATAAATATGGTTGATCGCCAATATCTTCTTCCAGATTGCCTAGAACTGGATGAAACTTTCCCTGAAGATAAATCTTGTTGTCCTTGTTTGCCTTAACGTATAAATTTGATCACGTGATCAGTCACGTGATCAAAATTTGAAAAAGTCTTAAATTGGCGATGCGGTGGCGGATTTTAAGTTTACCGATAAATAAATCAGCGTTTTTAATATAAATCCAACATATCTAACTTTCTACGCTTGGAGTGATTGCTCACGAGTTTTAGTTTTTAAATTATCAACAGCTAAAGGTTGAATCTGGGAAGAAAAATGACCTTTGCCCTCACAACTTTTTGTTGAGAACGATGGATGGTCGCTCCAAACGTGAGACGCTGGAAATAATTAATACGCATAAGAAAAGCGTTTTTATTCGATATTATATTCCACAAAAGTCACCTACTCCTCAAATAAGTGATGATTTCAAAGAAATGGTCACGTGACACGCCACGTGATCTAAGATAACGTTTATTGCACGTCAAAATGTTAAGGATGATGAGAACTACCCATGTGCCGAATTTCGTTTCAGTGTCATTCCCCTGGGCTGTTATATCACAAAAAACCGTTTTCTCTAATAAACGCCCCCTGACCCAGGCCTTAAACTGCTTGAGTAAGTAAATATAGTCTACTCTGTACAGCTTCTTAGCTTTACACGCCCAGTGTCTATTTCACTTTGTCTTTAGTAACTCGATAGCTTACCTCGCTTTCATGTGAATTAAAACCCATTTTGGGTGTGAAGAAAATCAGAAAAATAGAAGAAAAAAGCTAGGACAAGGATCACCCTTTCTTACGAAGACTACTCAAAGATTCTAGATATATACCTGCGGAGACTAAAGTAGTCAATTTCGTTTTATTTCCCTGTATATGTAAAAGATAGAAGTTACGTCAGTCGCTAATTTTCTCTTAAGTTAGTTTATGCTGGCACATGTGTTATTGCGTGTCGGATTTGCAATATGTTAAAGTCCTAAGATAGTTTGCTTATTTTGTGTTCTAGTTTGAACCGCATTTCCCGCCTCTTTCACATCGACCGCATCCTTGCTTCGTTTGCATCTTTCTTGTCTTATTCATCGGATCTTAGAATCATTGGATTCATCGAAGAAAGATTGAGAGAGACCGAAACTGAACTTGGAAAAGAATAAGCCCATTGTATAATTACTGTGTGTTCAAATGACTCTCCCTTTTGTATCGTTTTGACATCATTTGTGGATTTACTGTACTACCCGTCACCTACACAGTTATACAGATCATCTGCAGAATGTCCGCAGACCTGATCTGGAATACGAGCTGCAAAATCAAAAACATCATTTGTTTAAAATTGAGGCCAACATCTTTGTATAAATTATTAAAATCATAGCAAAACAACAGTATACCCGTTGTAGGGAAGTTTGATCTTTAATATTGTCAGCTAGTATAAAATAAGCTACCACCATGGTAAAAGTTTTTATCGATCGGCAAAGTTGAATCTTGTGAATTTTGTTTGTGATGACCACATGCAATACATTTACAGTGAATTGCATCAACTACAATTATCTACAACAGCCGTTAGTTACAGAATTTAACGGCACAGAAGAAACATGAACAGTCTGTTGTATGGTGAGTTTCGTTTGCCGTGTTTTCTACAACAAACAGAGGAATGACAGTTGCTCACCTTTACCAGTCTCGCTCAATATGCTACATCTACATCTACATCAACAACTCGCAAAATCTTAATGTCAGGACAGTTTCGCAACTTTCGTGGAGGTAACAAGTTCACTTTTACAACAGACAGGAAAAGCATCCCATTAATGCAGCGCCCGCAGAAAAATGTCAGAAACGCTTGCCTCAACGGATTAACCCCAAAAAGATGCCGGGAAATCAATCTTTCAAGTCGCATATCCTGGCAAAATCCAAGAGACATTTCTGCTCCTTTCATCCCGAAATTATGACACTCCACCTGAAATTTGTCCGCTCTTAGTTTTACCATGCAGCAGCCAGCTACATAGTTCAACATTGCGTTCATTTGAAAATGAAAGTTGTTGTAACACGAGATGGTCATAATTAAAACTACAACGACACACAGGTTGTCCAAATGTCCCAAGGGACTTGGAGCTCACGTTTTCAACTTTGTTGAAACAATACTTATTTACACGCCATCGTAATTTAGTTTTAGAATTCTGTCTACTATCTTCTTTCCTTGATAATGAAAATTCTGCGGATGAAAAGGACCTCTCACGTTTTTCGATCATGAAATATTCGTGGTTTTCAACATATTTGTGGGGCACATTTCTCTTATCTTTTATCTTGATGAACCATATGTTGCATGCATGTCAGAGAATGGAAAATAGTAACTCCAAAAGAAGTTTGCGTTTCAGTGGACTTTTATTCTTTTATTGATCAGTACGTACTTGTAACAATTGGTCATGCAGACAATGTGTGGACATCAAGAGCCTGGGCTTTGAATTTCCAACAAGTTGCAGATTGCTTACAGATTATCTGTAGGTCTGTTTTTGATCTGTTTTCTCCGCACTGCAGACAATAAATTAGTCTGCTGTTAGTCTGTTTTTGGCAAAACAGATCTGTTTAAGATAATTTATGTGCTTTTCATGGGTCATGAAATTTATAAGATGAGTTTACATTTCAAGATGGAAAAAAATTAGGTATAACAGTTTTTGTAATTTTTCGTGGCATGAATTAAATGTTACTTCATTTCATGGATATTTCATGAGAAGAACACTTCACATGCATGGGAAAAATTCACATGCGTGACAGAATTGTTTACTCGTGAAAAATATTTCCAAGTATGAGAAAAGTTCACCTGCATGAACAGTCATTCACATGTGAAAACTTTTTCACAAGCGTTAGAAAAATTCACATACATGTGAACTGTTGGTTTCATTTATTTAATTTTTTCAACCATCAATTTCACATGGTTCCTTTTTTCACATGCAGTTCACATAGTTTTAACACACA
>JAEMWC010001531.1:0-95000 GCA_016490735.1 Pachyseris speciosa
CTTAATTACATTTGTTTCGCTTTGTTTATATTCCACGTTCTGTCGCGCGTGGGGTCCAAAGACCTCCGGTTAAAATTTTAGTACACGCCAGCATTTAAATTTGCAGAGCTAAAACTTCAGTTCTTATGAATGAAATGACCGTTCTTTCATGTGGCGTAACTGCTTTTTCAGTTTGATTCATACCAGGATGAGATGAGCATCTCTCATGGAACGAGCACGTTGAAATAATTTGTCATAAAGTAAGCAAGCGCCTAGGACTACTGTCCCGCATACGACCCTACCTTACTCAACAAGCTTCTAAATGTGTATACAACTGTATTATACAACAATTTTTAACTATACAGACACGGTATGGGGGGGTTGTCAATTGGTTGCGGTAAAAACCTACAGCGTCTACAGAACAGAGCAGCACATATAGTACAAGGGAGGCCCAAGGCCGAAGAAGCGTTTCAGATGTAAGGGTGGATAAACCTAGAAACACAGAGAATCATGCACAAGTGTATTTTAGTTTATAAATGTTTAAATAATCTAGCTCCCCCCTATTTTTGTGATTATTTCATAAGAAATAATTGTATTCACAGTTATAACACCAGAAAGAAACGATCTTCACTTACCCGCCCTAAATTAAGTCTAGGAAAGAACACTTTTAGGTATTCAGGTTCGATCCTTTTTATATAAATTACCTAGAACATTGAAAGGAGCTACATCACTCTCCAATTTTAAGAAATTTCTTAAACAACATTTTATTAGATGAGATATTGTATATTTTATTAGCTTTTCTTTTCTACACGGTTGTTATCTTTTATCCTGTATTAGTTTTTAGCTAGTGGTAGTTTTTATTATTTATCATGTAGTAGTCATTAATTACGCAGGGCTCCTATTGATACCAGCCTAGTGCTGAAAGGGCTACCCTGCCTAAATAAAGATGACTTGACTTGACTTGACTTGACCAGGATCGATTTTGGACGGCTAAGGTTGGGCGATATTTTTACATTCAAAACAACATACAAAGATGGGGTAAGCAACGAAGGTTAAAACTATACTATAAAAGTAATTTTGCTTAAACTTTTTACACAGTCTTGAAGCTTTGGAAGTCTTATGTGAGGAAGATGAAGTCAACAGGAGCTTTTGTGCGCCGGTACTGTTTCTTTGAAATTGTTTGAAATTCAGACCAATTTCATGTCTAAAAATTGCATTTTTGCGAATTTTCGAACTTTTCCAAAATTCTCGAAATGTAAAGCGCTTTAGGATATTTAATATAATTTCTTGAAATAATTCCCCTAAAGGGTTGTTTGGGTGGTATTAACCAAAATTCGATTTTTCGAAACTGATTTGAGATTCTCGATATATTCTGACATTGGCTCTTAATTACCAATTAATATAGCCAGCTTCTTGAATGACCAACCTAGCGACGTTGAGTAGTGATGAGCGATGAGAAGAGTGGAACCATCCCCTTCCCCGGTTGGTGAGCTTGTTTTGGCTAGCATTTCTAATATATAGATTTATCCAAGCCTAAAAGCGGAGCTCCACAATTAATATTATTATTTTTTACTGGTATTGAGCAACAGCGCATGGCTTTCCTTGCGCCAATATTTTATGTTTAAAGCAGTCAACAGGAATTGACTGCGGTTCAAAACCCTCAAAACATTACAAGAAAACAACACAGTCGATGCGTGTGTTTGTTCGAAAACAAGTTTAATAATCAAAGAACGGTCAAATATTTTCATCCAGCATCGCTGGACAAGCATGTTTGAAGGTTTAGCCACCTCACAATAGTGCATTAAATGGCTTTCCATGTTTGATCTAGATCAAACATGTTCATCCAAAAGTTCGCATTACAAACAAATGTTTGATCGTTTAGCCACCCCAACAAACAAATCGTACACAAACGGTAAAAAGCAACCAAATGAACCACATAACTTCGAAAATTTCCGCGGTAATACGCAAGAATCATTTTTTGGACTCACTTGGTCCGGTGTTTGGTCAAAAATTGTTATGCCTTTAGCCACCAAACGTTATGTGTGACAAACACGATGCTGGATGAAAATGTTTGATCTTTTAGCCGGGGCTTAACAAACATATTTCGTAGTAAGTTAAGCTTAGACATAAGCTTAAATGTCGTAGAAAAGAGAAAAGGAAAACAATCTTGATAGTTTGGATAGGTAATCGCATGGGGCCGAGTAAAATTAAGGATTAATATCACTTGTGTTTTCAGAAATTTGCTGAAATTGCCCTCGTCGCGCAAAACATAAGAGATACTTTACGAGGAGTCATTGCGATTATCTGTTCATAACATAAGGGCAAACGTTTCTTTCAGTTCTTAACACTATAAAAACACAGACGTCGAAAAACATGTACAGTCATCCAAGCGGGGAAAAAACACTCGTTCGCTTGCAAAACAACAAACAGACAATTCGACTAGCTACTTCTTTGTGCCCAAAGCGAGTATGATTGTTATTTATATCCAGTCGAGAAAAAAATACAAAGTTTCCTTCCTGAACAAAAGTAACAACCACTAAACCAAATGCTAAGCTTCAATTTATTTAAGTTACCTGTGTTGTCGAGCTTTCTATCCCTTGAAAATACGCATCGATCCACTTTAGTAAAAACACGCATTTAAAAATTAGCAAACGGTTTGTCCAAAGAAAGAACTTTTTCCACCAAGTTTGAGCTACTCGTTCCTCCCATTAATGTCGGTGAATTGTTGAGTGAACTTTCTTGGTGAGCTGCAAGATGCCCCGGTAAAGTGAACAAGCCCTTTTAGGGTTAATTCATTTTGTTTTTCAACCACACAATCCGGGCGCCATACAAGTGGATCCAAAATTTAAGAATTTCCTGAGAAAAATATTTTCCTCTTCCATTTTATCAGTTGAAAATTCACCTTCCGGAGTATCTTTTAAGTAGTTCTTAATTTTTATGCCTTTAGACAGAACTTCGAAGGAGATGAAGTTGTTTTGCTCAAAAAAGAAGTCGTTTTGCTCAAAATGAAGAAACCAACTGAATGTGAAATCTCGAGCCGCAGAAAGCGCGCGAAAAATGAAGCCTTGTTTTGGCTTGGGTGTCTCGTTTTGGTTCAGTTAACCTGACTTGAGCCTGCGATTAAATCGAAAACCATTACCTGGTCAGCGGTCAACTTAAAAAAAAACAGCTGACCTCAATGAGTTATAAACTTGAGGCTGCGATATGGTCATGTGATACTGGTCAGCGGAAACCTTGTTTTGACAGCTGTCAATTGCCCATGACACGGATGCCCTATATCAAAGATGTACGCTGTAAACTAGGTGATCAGCTGGAGTATGGCCGCCATGTTGGATTATTATGATTACTATTAAGATATTGTTAATTATTGGGCAACGTCGTCGTCGTCGTCGTGTGCGCCCACGAGCAATATCGCTAGCCATTTTTACCATGAGAAAAGCAGTTGATGGGTTTCTATAAGTATGGTGCTCCGCTATTACTACACTGTTATGGCTTTTGTAGGTGTAACTCCGTTCTATTCAATTGTGAACAGAAAGATTTAATTTGAAAACTAATGGTTGCCCAGCTGCAATCAAGAAGAACGAAGGCTCCTAAAGTTTAATGATGATGATGATGATGATGATGATGATTTTAATGGTGGCTATGACGATGATCATGTTGGCGACGGTAATAATCACGTGGGATAACAATAATTTGTTTACGAATAAAAATAAATAAATAAAATAATTAAACTAACCGATTGTGTTCTCGACACCATCCACAGCACGAATCAACAACTCGCACCAGCAGATGTGGAATTATGACGCCAGGTTCAATAAGTGATGTCACATTTACATACGGCGGGTAATTTCTCCAGTTTGTTGTCAAACGTGGACGACATCGACACGTTTCTGTGCACAGAAACAAGATACTGTTGACACGTTTTTACAGAGAACTTTTCTTATCAGTAAGCTAAACTGTACTCCTTCTTCTAAAATTTACATGATTCAACCAAATGTCAAATGCCATCTTAAGGCATTCACATTTGTTAGTTATACGTGTGTTTATCGCAATAGGCTAGTTTCGAATTGTGGGAGAACAAAAGAACAGAGTCGAGGTTTAGGGGAATAATTTGCATTTTCTTTTGTCAAAAACAAAGGAAAATGCAAATTATTCCCCTCAACCTCGACTCTGTTCTTTTGTTCTCCCACAATTCGAAACTAGCCTATTCCTTTACGGGAAATCAAAAATGTGTACGGCAGTGCCTATCTAACCAAGGAGAAACAAAAGGTAAGAGAAACAAGACATGCAAGAAACACGAGTAAAAAAATATTTCAGAAGTGCAAATCCCAACCCCTAAAAAGGATCTCAGTCCAGAAGAAACAATGGAAAGAATTGTTGGTTCCTTTCAACTTACTTCCAAACGTAACAACCTTTGGTCCAGGCCCCTTCTTAGTTCTCGCCGCCACGGATATCCTATAAACTGTAAGAGGCTCAAGATTTTGTAAAGTTAAGGAAGTGTTTGATGGCCCAACATCTTGAGTGATCACAGGCTCAGAGTCTGCTGGTAAGTCGCCGATATAAATAGCCTGATACGTCACTCTATACCCTGCTAGGTAACCGTGCAGAAATGTTTGGGGAACTGGTTCCCACGAAATGGGTATTCTCGTTAAACTGGAGTAGTTCTGAGCTGCTATATTTGACGGCGCCTTGCTTGGTACTATAAGGAACGAAAACAGTAGTCAGGCAAAACCAAATGATAAGAAAACCGCTCGTAAAGGCTCCGCTATCTCCAGTACCAAGTACAGAAAGGAGTTCGTCAGTCATACTTTATCCATTGAACAATACTTTACAGTTAGAGTATTTAAATGTTTGAGGACATAACACTGGGAGCAAAGGAAATGTAATCCCTAATTCTAGCCCCAAGAGGTTGCCTGAGGTGAAAGCAATCGTCATCCGACAGTGTGTGACGATCGCAGAAAACAACGCTTTTCGAGCTAGGTACGATTAACCATACTTCATCACTGGCAATAGGCTCGCACTTATTGCTGTACCTGGCTCTCGTCTTGGGGGTTCAATTTCACTAAAGACGTGAGAAGATCGTATAACGCTTTGTTCGGTAACTTCGGTTTCTCTTTTGAAAAACAAAGATAGGTTTACGATACAAAGTACTCAATGAATTCACCCAGGATTACGTTCAAATGTTATTCCCCTGCTGCCTGTACCCGGCCTTGTCACCCCATGCTAACTTACCATCTTCATCCGTCGAAGCAGAATAGGAAGCTGCAGTTCCCTCGCCGGCATTGGTGAAGGCCCGCAAATGCACTACATACTTTGTTGCCTTTTCAAGTGGCCTTAACACATAAGAAAGTTCATAGTGTTTCAGTGTGATCGTCGTATTGGTACCATTCACCGCGCTCCAATAAGTCAGTCTGTATCCCCGAATTATTCCGTTTTGGTGCTCGAGTGGCACTTCACGCCAGTGAACTAGAAATGTTTGGGAGTCAAAAACAGAGATGCAGAAATTGGAGGGAGGAGCCGAGGGAACTGCAATGAAAACAAAACGAGAGAGCAACAAGTGAATACAAATTACTAACCAGCCAAGCGAACAAACGACCAAAAAGCGCGGGCATTTCTAGAGCAGAGACGTAGGAGAATCAAGCGCAGAGGAACCTAATCTGAAGGTACTTCAGTTGCTACGGGAACTGATTAGAAAACAAATAAGACGAACAAACTGATAGCACACACTGATAGCCAAAAGCCAGACTGAGTAGGGACAGACAGACAGCTGGCATTTTGAAAACTATTTTTAAGATCATGCAGCTGGATTCTGAATCTGTAAAGCAATGATTGCCAAGGGATCGTAGCTGGGTTTAAGAATTGAAAACAGAGACAGCCAATCTGAAGGGCGTAGCTTTGGGAACGTTACGAAAATTTATAGAAAAGGTCAATAACTATAAACTAGTAAAGAAACAAACAAAGCAAAAAGGGCCCTGGCCCTTGTTTGTGATCCAAGCACCACGGTTTAATAGTATAAGTTGCATATAGTATGCATAATACTTTGAGAGGTGTTGAGAGAGGGTAACCCTAAACGTAACTTAATTAAAAACATCTTTAAGTACAATGCATTAAATGACTATGAATATATGAAATTTATAGGATATTTATTTAACAAATAAATGGGTTTATGCACCTTGGGAACAATGAATCTATTCAGCCTTCTGGTTGCAATCGCAACTTTACTCCCCTATATAAAGCAGTGAAGAGCTATATTCATCCTCTTTGGCTCGAAGCAGTCAAGTTCTGAAATCAACATTTCCCACCCTCCCTGTGGCCCTCGTTGAATATTAGTATTATAATGCGTCGGGGTATCCCCCTCACCTTTGCTGGGAACAGTTTCATGCAGAGTAAGCTTATTGCAGTTGTGCAAAAGCTTAGGTGGCCAAAAGATGGCAGAATGTGTCACGTCTTATCTCTTCCCAGCAAACCGAGCTCAGCCAAGACAATGATCGCTGTATATAATCTTTTCCTACTGGTTGCAAATGGGGCATAAATATTCAAATTGTTTGCTTGGATTCCATTCCAGCTCCCAGTTGGCTTGTTAGCTCAGTTGGTAGAGCACTGCACCGGTATCGCCGAGGTCCTGGGTTCGACTCTGGTACAAACCTGATTCTTTAATATTTTTTCTCAGGCTTTATTTTCACTACTGCTTAAGTAGTGTTCGTAACTGCGATGATCAGTCACATATTCATGCACTAATTGTTATATTCGATTCCTCTTACCTCCTTCCCAGGTTTCCACAAGTAAGGGAGAAGTATAGTTTCCGTCTTCGGAGGAAAATGCAGCAACTCGTATGTTGTACACTGTGAAGGGGCATAAACCAGTCAGATTCCCATGACTGCTATTCCTACCAACTGTGGTGTTCATAACATTGGATTTATTAACTGCAAAATACTTTATGCGGTAACCTTGAATTCCCACAGGAGCCAGAAGGACTGGGCTCCAGGTCACGTGAATTGTCGTTGGTCCCATCGATTCAGCGGTTGCATTCATTGGAGTTCGATCGGGGGCTGTAAAGAGCGTATCACTAATCAATTGATCTGTTGAACTATCACTCGATCAGTTTTTTTATTTTATTTTTGGTAATGTATTTATATACCGCTCATATCACATAGTCTTACGGTGGTTTACAACACTGGCCGGGGGACTTAACCAGGCTGCTAGTGCAGTTTATAATTAATGAATTAACTAATGAGTATCCCCGTAATGTGAATATCGAATTAGGACAAACACTAGGGGTGGTCACAGCCAGAGTTTTGTTACGTCCCTATTGGTTCTTTTACGTCCCACAGAGTCAGATTAGGTGAAACTACTGTGAGACGGGACCTATGGTTTATTGTGCATATATCCGAGATGGCTAGAAAGTCTAACCGATTGTAGATGTCATTACAAAGGTAGCACTTTCTCCTCAATTATTTAGAGACCCTTAGTGTTGGTCCGGTCGGGGTTTCAGAACTCAGGAAATGGTTTCAGAAAGCTCCCACTGACTTGTCTTAACATGCTTCATACCGATAGGCCTGGGCCGACTGGAAGCTGGTCCACAGTTTCGCAAACGATTGCGAACGCTTAAGGCATAAGCCTCACGAAAAGCATAATCTCACAGCAACGTTTCCAGGATATAAGAACAAACAATGCATTTTGATGGAGTTTGGACACAGACTGTGGTTTTTACACTTGTATTTGCGTAAAACGCGGGGATATTAAAAAAGGTGATTGCTACCACAAGATATCATCCCAATAGATCATCAAGAAAGAAAGATAGCTTAGTGCATGAAACTCGAGTTACATCCTTCCGTCTTTTCACATGTATTTTGCTCTGCATTTTTGTGCATTGAGTACTCATATGATAAGTGAAACAAACCATTGAACTGTTTATTCATTTTGTTGAAGCCAATCCTCAACAATCTTCTAGTCCAGTCCAGTCATTGTTGCGTTACTATCCCGCCATGCCTAACGTTAGTGTTTTTTGCCTACGTTGTGTTTTGAGAACCATGTGCTTTTCGAGCGAATACTTAGAGCATATCATCAAATGGTTTTTACAACGTACCGTATGTTCGTAAGAGCCTGATGAAGTGTTGTGCTTAGTCCCCTGGACAATGGGTAAAAACCATTTGTTTTTTTGTGCCTCGTGGCGAAACTTCTGCTTATTTTTCTGCTGGACATTTTTAAGTGGAAAGCGAATTCATCGAAGGAATCCCGCCGTGAAAGATTAGTGTCATGACCGAAGAAGGAATACTGTACGAAACATTGGAGTCGCTAGAGAGGACCCGAAGAGGGTACTTATGGAACATTACCAAAGTGTGCGATGAACTGGATGAAAGCCTGAAGGATTTCAGCAATGTTGTCAAGGTACGAACCCAGCAAACTCGACTTAACGCCGCGTGGGAACAGTATTGTATTTGTTGTGATAAATATGCTGATTTGCTCGCTACCAACTGTGAGAAATATAAAGAAGTCTTGAGCGACCGCGCCGCTCAAAAATCAAGAATACAAGTCTATAATGATCGTATAGAACAGTTTGTTGTTAGTGCTGCTGCCTTTTACAATAATCAAGCGCGTGAGGATGTGAATGTATCAAAGAAACGTTCCCCCCCCGGAATCCGTGAAATCCTCAGCGAGTCGTGCCTCGAAACTAAGCGTGTCTAGCTCCAAGGCCCGAGAAGCTAAGGCTCAAGCAGCAAAGGCAGCATTAATTCAACAACAAGCTGAAGAAAGGAGTAGGAGAGTAGTCGCGTTAGAGATGAAAAGAGTCGAAATGGAAATAAAACGAACAGAATTGGAACTGCAACATAGATTGGAAATGACCAAATTGGAAGCAGAGAGGGAAGTTGCAGTTACAAAGAATCAGGTAGAACTAGCTCGTTTAGAAGCCTTTCTGGCAGAAGAAGGACTATCAGACCTGCCGAATGAACAGCAGGGTATTAAGTGGTCACCAAAACTTGACATACACTCAAAGGATATCCTACCGCAACCCCCTAAAGTACCAACTGTTACCTTACCATCTGTAATTACTACTAGCATCCCTCCAGGCCCAGTGTCAAGGATGATCCCGGCTTACACGTCAACACCTGCAATGGGAGGTGAGCCTCAGACAACAGGCTCCCCAGAATTTACTGGTAAAACCCGTTCGAGTAAACCATGTATGACTTCAGAAAACCCAGTTAAGCCAGTTTTACGAGGGACACAACTAAGCCTGACCAAGCCCAATACCAAGGTAGATCCAATCGGCAACCTTTGAACGCATTGCCAGCTGTACAGACACCACTTGTCTCAACCAATACCAGTCGTACGACACACCCTAATGTGCCCAGTCAAATTGTGAATGAAAGCCTTGTCTCTATCATGTCATCGATGGAGAGAATGAGTGTCTCTTATGATCTACCTCATGTGCAAATGCAGAAGTTTGATGGATCCCCCGAGAGATATCCAGCCTTCCGTCAAAGATTTAGACAAATGGTCGAAACAAGACCCCTTCATGATTCTGTCAAAATGACCCCTCTGCTGCAGTTTTTGGAAGGACCGGCCTTGATTGCAGTGCAGCGGTACGAGTCAATGCCTGGTGATCTAGCAAAGGCGCTTAAGACATTGGAGGAGCGATTTGGTCAGCCATTTCAGGTAGTGAGAGCGTGTGTGGAAGCCCTGACGAAAGGACCTGTTATACAAGCAAACGACAAGGAGAGCTTGCAGCGCTATGCTGACACAGCCCAAGTTACCTATGATACCCTAGAGTCAATGGGATATCTCAGTGAAGTGAATACTGACAACCTGGAGAAGGTCATCATGCGACTGCCCAAGTGGATGCAGGCCAAATTTGCCGAGCAATTGAAGAGTCTTGAGCGCAAAGGCCAAGTAATGCCAAACTTTAAGGATGTTGTAGACTTCCTTAAGGAGCGAGCTTATGTCTTAAACCATCCTTTCTTTAGTGGTGATATGGTGCTACTGTAACAGCTACCAAGGTTAAGTTTAGGAGTAATTAAGCTTGCAACTCCTGAGGTGTCTGCCTACGCCATTACAACAGCAAAACCAGAATCATGCCCAATTTGTCATCAGGCCCACCGACTGTATCGCTGTGAAGCATTTAAATCAAAATCTCCTCAGGAGAGAAGTGACCTTGTAAGGCAAAGGAAGATTTGCTTCAATTGTCTCAGCCCAGCTGGACACAATTCGAAGAACTGTAAATCTTTAGCAAGATGCAAAGTTCAAGGTTGTGGCAAGATGCATCACACTTTGTTGCACTTCCCCGAACCCAGAGAAAGGACAAACCAGGAAGTGGTAAATCGGAATAATGAGGTTGCCAACCAGAACTTAGTACCTGATCAAGGTACTATTTCAACACCCCTGGTGAAAAACCTTACAGGATCTTGAAGGATCTTTGAAGATCTGCACTAGGATCTTGTGTGGATCTTATGAAAGATCCTCGAGGATCTTAAAAAAGATCTTCAGGGATCTTGCATAATCTTCAAAAATCCTCCTCAAGGTCCCTACAAGGATCCTCAAGGTCCCTGCAAGGATCCTCAAGGTCCCTGCAGGGATCCTCAAGTTCCCTGCAAGGATCCTCAAGGTCCCTGCAAAGATCCTCAAGTTCCCTGCAAGGATCCTCAAGGTCCCTGCAAGGATCCTTGAGGTCCCCTTTAAAGACCCTGCATGATTTTGTAGAGATCACCAAGGAACCAATTGTTTGAGTAGCATACAGTGTAATAAAATTTGTATACTCATTGAAGGTTTCTAATAATAGTCATTGTGCAATATATATTAAACATTGAAGACCTTTTAAACAAGTTTTATTTTTGAAATAACTTTTCTCTGCTGAAAAGAAATCATTGGCTGAAGAACAAATATAATGCTTGTATGTAGCAACTGCAACTTATTTGTTTCAGATATAATTTTACTGTTTCTCTGCTAAAAAACCATTGGCTGAAGCCAGCACCTTAAATGATACAAGTCACACAATTCAAATTTAAAAGTACACATTAAATGTTTCTATATGTAAGGCTTGTATCAGCAACTGTAACTTTTTGCCTGTCTGATATTGTATACTGGTATGCTGTATCAAACTTTATAGGCATTAATGATGTTGTATGAATACGTTACTTTTGCTTATGAGTGCTGGTTAGGGCGAGATATTTTGTGACAATTCTACATTGTATTTATAACACAGTCAGATAGTCATAACTAAAACTGGAAAACAACAGAGATTCAATGCAAGGTATTTACCTGGTAAGTTAATTGGTAATACATTAAAAGCTCTGGAACCAGAAACTTGGATTTCAACTTCTAGGAATGAAGTATTTTCTTACTGATCTTAAAATGTTTAAACTACAACTGATTGTGCTGTAAAAGGATGTCACAGATTATCCTTTCTTTTAAATCATTAGCCCTTTTGGTTCACTGACTGCCTAATATCTGGCAAATGCAACTATTTGCAACCTCTTATAATTATGGTTGGAGACAAGACTTTCTGTGACATTTCTAACATACTGATAGAGTCACACATACTGTAGCAGCATCTAGTTCTAAAGTTGTATGCAAAATGTTATGGAAGTGTTTTTTTAGACTTTGCTTCTCAATTGCTTCATGATGCCTTTTCATAACACAGCAGTGTCTAGTTATAAAGTTTGCATAAAAAATGTTAGTGTTTATTTAAGACTTAGCTTCTCAGATGGTTATGCTTTTTCATAACAAAGCAGCATCTAGATATAAAGTTGGCATACAAAATGTTATAGTGTTTTTTTTAGGTTTTGCTTCTCAGATGATTCCCTATACTTTTTCATAACCTAGGATCTTGTTAATGTAAATTCTTCCATAGTTCGATGAAAGTAAGTATACACGAAAAAGTAACAATACAAGGTTTTTTTAATTTATAAATAAAGTATTATTTGAAATGAAGATGTTGTCATGGCAGTTGTTTACTTTCTGTTGGGACAACGTTCATATTGTCCCGGTAATGTTTTTCCTTTAGGTGGGTTTGTTAGGGATCCAAGGAATCGATAAAGGAAGTAAAAAGTTTGTTCCACTCGCCAGTTTGAACACAGTTTTGGGGATATACAAGCTTTGGTATGGGTCCTCAGCACTTCACGTAGGCGTCAGTATTCGATCACGAACACGTTTCATACTTAACATGAGTCTCGTGTTCCAGTCCAACACCACAGAGCACTTGATGTGTGTCGTTTAGAATACTTTAAAACCTCACGTACGCGTCAGTATTCGAACATGAACACGTTTCATACTTCGCACGAGTCTCGTTTTCCAGTCGAACACCATAGAACACTTAATGTTTGTCGTTAAGAATACCTTAAAAACCTCACGTATGCTACAGTATTCGGACAGGAACACGTTTCATCCTTCGAATGAGTCTCGTGTTCCAGTTGCACGCTTCGGAACTCGTTAAGTGTTGTCTGACCGCACTACGCGGTAGTGCGTATTACCTGTATAAAACCTATTTCTTAATGACACAAGACATCTTTGGAGGTGAAAAAATGTGACAACTTCCGTATTCAAAGCGTGCAATTCTCGAAAATTATAGCACACTTGACGTAGCCATTAGTATTCGAAGACGTACACGTCAGAAGTGGCGTCGTGCATCTCGTGTTCAAGTCGCAAACTCTCAAACAACTGGGAGTATCCGAAAATGTTCGAGTCATAAATGATGACTATATCTTCGAAGAACATCTAATGTAACATTAATCTACCAAAATGTGGCCCGTATGATTTATGGAACACTTCGAGTCATTCACAAGTATTCAATTTGAATACTGAAAAACAGGCCAGATTCTAATAGAATATTCCAGGTGTATTTCGAGTCAGCCGTAATCGAATACGTCAGAACATTGCGGTATACACGGCGTGCGCCGATCCGTATTCGAGCGAATTCGGGCCCGAATATTTGGCTTTTCGCGCAGTGAGACTACTAACATTATTGCCAAACTTCATCTCAAATGAGCTAGTTCCCGATAAGCGCAAGTTGAAAAGTAAAATTCAATTTGAAATCAAACCGCATAATGCGCTTGCCTTCCAGTTGGTAATAATTTGTGATACAAACTTCTCCGTGGCTGAAATCACCTCCGTTCGATATTTATCGCAAGAATATGTCTTAATTATTACTTTGCCTTTTTACAATTATGTATATAAACTGAATCACTAGGTCTTTAAACGAAAATACTTACGGTAGAGCTAAAAAACTACTTTTCAGTTAGAAAACAGCTGAACTCAACTAGTAGATAATCATCACGACGAAAAAAAAAAACAAGATGTAATACAGTAAATCCATTCTAAGTAGAGATTGTGTCATGCCAAGGAAGGGCGCATTTTGTCACATCAGCGTCGGCAAGACAAGACTTAGTTCTTCCCCAAGAGCAAATTCTTTGTTCGGCAAAACTGTAGGCGTTTTAAGACATGTTAACCATACCTCTGCATAATAAACCTTGCCCTTGTATTAATTGTCTTGAAATAAAGCAAAGAATGACCTAAAAGTAACAAAACTAAACTTAGCCATGATTCGAGAACCTAAAATATGTTAAACAATCTTTAGAAAAAAATTAAAACAATTTATCCAACTTACCGCCGAAACAGCAATATAAGAGGCCGACCAATCTTTCATTTTATCCACGGTACTCTTTTATTCACAGGCTTTCGGCAGGAAATGACCTTTTATGCCTTGTCTTGTATCGAATGTTGATCGAAGAGTGTCCGATGCGGTTAAAAGAGTAGTCTGAGTGCAGGATACTAGAGACATCAACACACATCACCGAGGTGCTCTATGAAGACACCTGCACAGAACTGCAGAGAGTCAATCAATTAGCCTTGCATAAAGCAATAAACGACCTGGTGAGAGTGAATCTCTTGTGGGTTTATAACGGATGAATGGCGCGTCTTCATTGGCCAATTCAGCCAACAGGTCATAATAGACAACGACATTTTGAGGATGTTTACCCAAGTTCATTATGCCGATTGTCAAACTGGATCTTCCTGTACTAAATATATCATCAAAATAAAAGTGCTTCAGCCTGAATTTTCTGCTCAGAATCGACAAAACTATGACGCTCCTAAATATATAATACTTGTTTCATATAGATATAACTCGATGTAGAAATGTCCAACTTGTTTTCAAATAAACACAATACTTCTTTGATATATGTATGACTTCTCCTAAATATATAATACTTGTTTCATATAGATAAAACTCGATTTAGAAATATCCAACTCAGTTGTTTCCAAATAAACAAAACATCTTGTAAATATATAAAACTTCCGGATTCCCTGTTTTAGGTAAACCCGTTTTCCAGAGGCCTGGGTACTAACTGTGGTATCGATTTGCAATAATCTAATCGATAAGAAGTTTTATATATGCGGCGAGCCAAGCTGACAAGTCCTATTTGTGTGCACCAAGTCAAATATTTGAAACAAGTTTTGCATGTGTGCTTCAAGTTGTAGAAATATTCAAAGGAAGTTTTGTATAGGTAATCACATGATTTCGAGTGCAATTTGGAATAAATAAGCACGAGTAATTTTTTTCAAAGACTCACAAAATTGCACGAGCCCGTAGGGCGAGTGCAATTTATGGTCTTTGAAAAAAATTACAAGTGCTTATTTATTCCAAATTGCACGAGAAAAATCATGTGATTACTTATTAATAATATACATGAAAAAATTGCGAGATAGCTTCTTAACGTTGCAGAAGCAACGCAACGAAGATAAGGTGAACCAAAACAACAGTTTTCTCGATGTTTTTAAGCGTTTTTAGCTGTAAAAACTGGCTAAACAATTACAGGCTATAGCTATAAGGCTCTTTTGTTTGCTAAGTGTCTATCAAGCGCTGTAATTATTACCTTCAGGCTTTCTAGTTCGTTATCTTCGCCTTGTTTGTCCTTGTTTGTTTATTTAATCTCGGCGTCACTCCATCAACGGACTCGTAATTCCAATTACGTCGGTAATTCCCTTCTCTGGACACCACTGTTTCCAAACAGACAGCTAACATACAGTGCTTTTCGCAGCCGTTTCTCCTTTTTTGAGCTGTTTTGCAGCTTCTCTGCTGTTATTGCGGTCACGAAGAAAGAAAACCTGCTCAAAAAGCCAGCCATTGTTTTGGCTCGCAGAGTCGCTTGCAGCTCTTCAGACTTTGCGCCATTCAGAGGCCGCGTTTGATTGGCTCAATCGCAACGCCTTTGTTTATCAACCAATCAGAATCCTCAGTTTTTTACCTTGTTTGCACTGTATTTCCTTTTTTCTGCACCGAATTACCTTTTTTCTGCACCGGTGTTTCCTAAAAACTGCATTTCTCTTAGCCAATCAGAATCGAGAAATTTTTTCATGTATATTATTAATATACTTACAAGATGTTTTGAAAACAAGTTGGGTATTTCTACATCGAGTTACATCTATATGAAACAAGTATTATATATTTAGGAGAAGTCTTATATATATCAAAGAAGTATTTTTGTCCGTTTTGGCGCGTCATACAAAACGAGCCAGATTTAGTGCCGTTGTTCCTTTCAATTGTATTACAACTTTTAAAAAATAAACTTAATCACGCCAAAGCTACACTTGACATTGATTATCTAAACAGATTTCTTAGAAATTTTATTTTGAGCCACTTCGGTCCACTTCCTTTGCTGGGAATCCGACGAGTTTAACGTGTATTTAAGCACTTAGTCAGCAAACAATCTACTAACAGTACACGTACATAAAATATAGGAGATCAGGGCAATAATCAAAGTGGCTAGGAGCCACTGAACTCGGAAAATATATTACAGACCACTCGTGTGTAAATGGCTTTGATTCATTTGTTAGTTAACAGTTATTCACGGAAGTGGAAGTGAATAGCGGTGGATATTTGCCCAGTATATACCACACAAGCTGAATAACTAGCGCACCAAAACATTACTTCAGCTTTATGTGTAACAATATACCGACAAGCGGTCGGTAATTTTAAAATTAATCTCGCACGCCGGCTGCTCGGAGGTGAATAGTACTTTGCTAATCACCTCCAAGTTGACTAATCACAGCAAAGTTCCTCCCCTTCTGTATATTTCTCGTTAGTCTTTTGTAGTATCTTGGTGAAATTTGCTTTTTTCATTGGACTGTTTTCATGGTCGTAATTTTGGTTGTACAGTATACGTGTTTCATGGTTGGAATTTTAGTCGATTACATATGCGGAATATTTGTCAACCTTTATGCACCTATTAGCGGATGTAAAATGTGTTTACTGACAGAAATCGAAGGAGTTAAGGAGTGATATCAGCCTCACACCTACAACTCAGAGCCGGCGTCATCGAACCTGCCAAAGTCTGGTTAAACCAATTTCCTACTACTTTCAAGAAAACAATAGACTTAAACCTCCTAGTGGAGTTACCCCACTTTGACTATTGCTGCCTGTTTGGGATGAACTCAGCGTTACCTTGAGTGAAAAACTCCAGAAACTCCAAAATAGGGCTGCCAGGGTCATTACAGGTCCAATTATGACACTTGTGCCAGTATCCTCCTAAATAGGCTCAGCTGGGACAATATCTCCACACGAAGGAAAAAGCTTAAGGCAATGTTAATGTTTAAAATAGTTAAAGGGCTTTCCCCAGCGTACCTGCAGGATTTATTTAGCATCCGTAGTACACCGTATAACTTAAGCGATTCTGAGATTAAACTAAACCTGCCCAAGCCACGCACGAACTATTGTGAGCGTGCCTTGGGCTACAGCGGGGCGCTACCATGGAATAGCCTACCCGTAAATTAAGAAAATCAGACTCTCTTGGATATTTTAAAAGGGAACTTGACAAATTCTACAGCGATTATCAGTCGGGCTCCCACACGGCAATCTTGTAAAACAGTGCTGTTTTAATTCATTTTATTAATGTACTACAAACTGAAGATTTACCGTGTATAAATAAATAAATAAATAAAGTATGTATGTATGTAGTGGTGAAGCTGCTTGTACACCACCGGAAGTCAGGTTCAATTTAAATGCCTGACCGCAGGTTATTATATGATAAGCCTGGAAAATCTGGTCCGGCATTCAGAGACGAGGTAATAGCTTGGTTTTTCCAGGCTTTGAAAGTAACTCTGTTCAAACATCGAACTCGGCTGATAATATGAGAAGTCTTAAGAGTTTTTATGAAATTTATGATCTCGAGATTTACAATATAAATTGTTCTCCTTTAACTTCCGCAATAAATAATATAAGAGAAAATGTTTAAACTGATAAGAAAATATGAGAAAACGAGAGCTTATCTTTTGCTTCCTTCTTTCATCAAGGCAAGCGAAGGACGGGAACAAATTATCGTATCGAAACTTTAGGATTATCTTGTTTGTTCCTTTCACTTGATTTTTGTTCTTTTGTATGAAGAGTTCCAACATGTAGGATAACTGTCGAAAAGGCTGGAACTTGTTATTTTCATCTGCTATTTAGAAAAACCAAAACCAAACCGAAACAAAACAAAAACAAAAAAAGTACAAAAGATGCCGGGAAAAAAAGACCTTTTTCAATCAAGGATTCTCAATGACAAATATTGCATCTTTAATATTAAGGATTGAGTTTGAAGCTATTCCTTCATGTTTCGTCTAATTTGGAATATTAGTATTATGTAATAATTGACTTTTTTTCAGAATGAGCCATTTTTAAATGGCTTCGCTGTCATGTAAAACGATATCGTTGTTGATAGCCGAGTTAATCTTTTGTCTCACGATTGAGTCACAAAGATGTGGATCGCGACGTTTCGACCGCTATACTGCTGGTCTTCATCAGGCGATGGTGTCGACTGGCTGCGTGTGAGTATAAGAAGCACCGTGGCTGGTGGTGATTGATGCGTTTCGATCCTCGCTTATGCTGTTGTTGACAACATACATTTTCAAAAGTGACCGTTACAAGTTTTGCTACTTGTTTATATACTTTTAATACAGGGGTCTGGATCCAAGATCAAGAAAAACTATCTTAACAGTAAATATGTAAAAGGATACACCTTATTAATAAAGCTTCACTGCTGGTTTAAATTCTTGGATAAATAAGGTTTCCTTAATTTTGCAATGATAATCGGTTTTGCCCTACGCTAAAATGTCAAAATGATCCCACTTGATGTTGTGTCCAGCGGTTTTAATGTGGTCAGCAATAGCTGATGTGTGGTCATTTTTAGTGAGCGCCTTGAAATGTTCAGTTTTCCTGTCAAGAAGTCTTCTTTTTGTCTTACCGATGTAAAAATCAGTGCAGTCCCAGCAACCGGCCTTATAAATGACTTTAGACTTCTGAGAGCGGTTTAAGCGGTCGTTATAAGGAAAGAAAGACTTGATGCGGAGAGTGTTCTGAAAAACTATCTTAAGGTTGACGCAGGAGTAGACCGCTCTCAGAAGTCTAAAGTTATTTACAAGGCCGGTTGCTGGGACTGCACTGATTTTGACATCGGTAAGACAAAAAGAAGACTTCATGACACAGCATCAAGTGGGATCATTTTGACATTTTAGCGTCGGGCAAAACCGATTATCATTGCAAAATTAAGGAAACCTTATTTATCCAAGAACTTAAGCCAGCTTTTAATGTGAACATTAGTAGTGAGAAGTTGTTGCTTTATTAATAAGGTGCATCCTTTTACATAAATTATTTACTATTAAGATAGTTTTTCTTAATCTCGGTTCCAGACCCCTGTATTAAAAGTATGTAAACAGTTTTCAAAAATTGTAACGGTCACTTTTGAAAATGTATGTTGCCTAGCATACGAAACGTCAAGTCTATATAAAATCCGTTGGTTATATAAATCCGCTGTTTGTGTTTTATTTTTAATCAAGCTACGATGGCCTAACAAGAGTTTATATGATATAGTGTAGTACTAATATTGAGTTCCAGACTACACCAACTCTCTGAATTGTGAGAACACGTGTAAGGTGTCTGGTTTTTTTTTTTTTTTTTTTGAGAAATTACTTTTTTAGTCAGTATTTTAAAATGTTTAGTACAATCTTCCCTCAGAAATATAACTGCTCTCATTGTGTAAAAAGTATAATTAGGAACTGAAATGAATAATTTGTTTTGAATAAATAATTATTAGTCAGCAATAATACTGATAACTTACATTTAATACTTATTTCTTCTTTACTTCCAGCTGTTTAATGCACGGTTAAAGGTTTCAAGTGACCAGGAAAAGGAAAACTTGCAGTCATTGAATTATGATTATGTCAGTGATGAGGAGAATGGTGCTGGACTGAACAAGGGAAAGTGGGTGGTCCACCGTCCAATCCAGAGGTCAGGAAGGGCAAGTTTACTAATGAACGGCTCCACAGCGGATAAACAATAGCCAGCGAGAGGACCTGAGGCCTCGTGTACCAAGAGTTGAGGGTGCGCCATCAGAGAGGCAAAGGCAGCCTGGGCTTTAGCAGACACCGAGCCTGCAACAGGAGGTGAACACTCAGTGGAAGAGGATGATGAAAGGATCAAACACACCCAACTCCTGAACAGCATTCAACACCAGTTTCTATTGTGCATAGAAGTGATCAAGACAAGCAAAGAAGGGAACATAGACACACACCACGCTCTCTTAGGAGACAGAGGCGTGCCATCCAAGTTGACTCTGAATAGTTTAAATACAAATACATGTAGTTAGAAGAAAATTTAAAAAAACTGAATAAAATAATTGATTTATTAATACATTTTATTAATACGTGTAGTTCATGTTGAAAATATTGTTGACAGCAAACCTTAAGGTTGTCACATACATGTAGCAGAATCTAGTTCTAAAGTTGCATGCAAAATGTTATAGAAGTGTTTTTTTTAACTTTGCTTCTCAATTGCTTCATGATGCCTTTTCATAACACAGCAGCGTCTAGTTATAAAGTTTGCATAAAAAATGTTAGTGTTTATTTAAGACTTAGCTTCTCAGATGGTTATGCTTTTTCATAACAAAGCAGCATCTAGATATTAAGTTGGCATACAAAATGTTCTAGTGTTTTTTTAGGTTTTGCTTCTCAGATGATTCCCTATACTTTTTCATAACCTAGGATCTTGTTAATGTAAATTCTTCCATCGTTCGATGAAAGTAAGTATACACGAAAAAGTAACAATACAAGGTTTTTTTAATTTATAAATAAAGTATTATTTGAAATGAAGATGTTGTCATGGCAGTTGTTTACTTTCTGTTGGGGCAACATTCTTATTGTCCGGTAACTTTTCTCCTTTGGGTGGGTTTTGTTAGGAATCCAAGGAATCGATAAAGGAATTAAAAAGTTTGTTCCACTCGCCAGTTTGAACACAGTTTGGGGGATATACAAGCTTTGGTATGGGTCCTCAGCACTTCACGTAGGCGTCAGTATTCGATCACGAACACGTTTCATACTTAACATGAGTCTCGTGTTCTAGTCCAACACCACAGAACACTTGATGTGTGTCGTTTAGAATACCTTAAAACCTCACGTACGCGTCAGTATTCGAACACGTTTCATACTTCGCACGAGTCTCGTTTTCCAGTCGAACACCACAGAACACTTAATGTTTGTCGTTAAGAATACCTTAAAAACCTCACGTATGCTACAGTATTCGGACAGGAACACGTTTCATCCTCCGAATGAGTCTCGTGTTCCAGTCGCACGCTTTGGAAATCTTAGCGTGTTCTCTGACCGCACTACGCGGTAGTGTGTATTACCTGTGTAAAACATATTTCTTAATCACACAAGACATCTTTTGAGGTGAAAAAATGTGACAGCTTCCGTATTCATAGCGTGCAATTCTCGAAAATTAGAACATACTTGACGTAGCCATTAGTATTCGAAGACGCACACGTCAGAAGTGGCGTCGTGCATCTCGTGTTCAAGTCGCAAACTCTCAAACAACTGGGAGTATCCGAAAATGTTCGAGTTATAAATGATGACTATATCTTCGAAGTACATCTAACATGTAACATTAATCTACCAAAATGTGGCCCGTATGATTTATCGAACACTTCGAGTCATTCACAAGTATTCAATTTGAATACTTGTGTATTTCGAGTCAGCCGTAATCGAATACGTCAGAACATTGCGGTATACACGGCGTGCGCTTATCCGTATTCGAGCGAATTCGGGCCCGAATATTTGGCTTTTCGCCCAGTTGATCATCAAGAAAGAAAGATAGCTTAGTGCGTGAAACTCGAGTTACAACCTTCCGTCTTTTCATTTGTATTTTGGTCTGCATTTTTCTGCATTGAGCACGCACATGATAAGTGACACAAACCATTGAACTGTTTATTCATTTATTTAGTATTTCCTATATACAGTAAACACCCGGGTATAAGAACCTAGAATTTTTGGGTTCAGGCTGAATGGGTTCTTATATTTTGGGGTAGTTTTTCCGAACTCAGGCTGATTAGGTTCTTAGTAGGTTCTTATTTGTAGGAGTTGTCATAGTGATACCATTCAGAGAACTACTGTAGTACTAGTATGTCATAATGGTTGAACATTTGTATTTTAAACAGCAAAAATGCCAAGCCTTATTTTTTAAACAATAATAAATTCAGTATCATAGGCTACCATATTTACAGTTGTATTTCATAATAATGTAAATTGTTAACAGCAATATAAATATATAAATAAAAACAGCAAAAATAAATAAGAACCCAATTTAGGGAAACAAGAGGTACCTTGAAAAGCTGGTCGCAAGCATAAAGAAGAAAGAAACCAAATGCAACCTGAACATTTCAGAAGTTAGGGAATGTCAGGATCGAAATTCCTCAATGATTGAAGCACAGAAAGAACAAACATTTTCTTTGGGTATCACTGTTACAGTTGGACTGAAAAAGACAAGAAGTAATGTGTATTTCACAGGAGCAAAAGTCAGGGCACTCTACAGATTTAAGTCCCAAGGCTACACCAGTATAATTTTATACAGTATTCTATACTCTGTATTTATAAGATTTTCAATTAAACAAATAATTTTCATGGTGTTTCTCAGAAATTTCACAATTTCTATCAATTAAAATCCAGTATTTTGGCTACAAAATAAGAGTGTTTTTTTGTATAAGAACCTATTGTTCTTTGCCAGCCTAAATAGGTTCTTATATATTTGGGTACTAAAATGCCCAATTTCAGCCTGTAGGTTCTTAAATCACTAGGTTCTTATACGCGGGTGTTTACTGTATACCTTAATAAACTGTAAATTAACTAAGTATACATAAACATTTTAATGTGATCACGGTGCTAAGGAAATGTGAAATGAAGTGTTGTTGTTGTCGTTGTTGTTGCGCCAAAATTGGAATTTTCCAGGTGTAGTAATACAACAGTCGGTCCAAGATAAAGATTATAACATAAACGGAGAAAAGGACCGTAGATCACCAGTTTAATACACGTACACCCGTGCTTGTAATCACAATTGCGCTACTTTAGGACCACCAAGCAAGTGTTAAATTGCGTTGAGTTACTTTCGGACCACCAAGCAAGTGTTAACTTTAGGACCACCAAGCAAGTGTTTAAATTGCGTTGAGTTACTTTAGGACCACCCAGCAAGTGTTAAATTGCGTTACGTTACGTTAGGACCACCAGGCAAGTGTTAAATTGCGTTGAGTTACTTTAGGACCACCAAGCAAGTGTTAAATTTAGGACCACCAAGCTAGTGTTGAATTGCGTTGCGTTACTTTAGGACCACCAGGCAAGTTTTTCTTTAAAATCTGATGTATATAAGCAACGTAATTCGTAAAAGACCTACCTCCTGCATCGGTAGTAGTGTTCACCAATCTGCTCCACACCCCGTGTCCTTTTCTGGTGAAAGCACGAATCTGAATGCTGTAGTTCGACATACTGGTAAGCCCTCCAAAAACTGCGCGGAGGCAGGAGACGAGTACCGTTACATGATTGACATATCCACTTGCATTGTAGATGTAAAGTTGGTATCCCAGGATGATGCCGTTTTGCAGTTTTTTTGCCACCGGAAGCCAAGAAAGGGTGATGTTGGTAGTGCTCACAGAATTGACTGTAATGTTGTTCGGAGGACCCGTAGGAACTTGAGGAAGTCAAACAAACGAGAGCATGGTAGACTTGGGAAAGAGACTAAGGAGTTCAGTACACAGCACTCAAAACCATACACTCTTTAATCTCAATTCTTTTCATGTGGTTAGCTACGCGGCCTGCAACGTTTTTGTTTACAAAATAACAAGTCGGCCAGTAAAATGAGATCACTTAACTTTGTCAAATAGTCCTTCATGTAGACATCTCATCAGTCAGTCAGTCAGTCAGTCAGTCAGTCAGTCGATCAATCAGTCAGTCGGTCGGCCAGTCAGTCTGTCAGTCACGAAAATTTGGTTTATCAACGGAGTTGATAATGTAAATTGACCACCGTACAGGGATTCGATTAGCTGACGTTTCGAGCGTTAGCCCTTCGTCGGAGCGAATCGAGGAATTGTGGGTTGTGTATGGTCAGTCAGTCAATCAGTAGTTCAGTCAGTGAGACAGTCAGTCAGTCAGTTAGTCAATCAATCAGTTAGTCGGTCGGTCGGTCAGACAGTCAGTCAATCAGTCAGTAGTTCAGTCAGTGAGACAGTCAGTTAGTCGGTCAGTCAATCAGTCAGTCAGTCACTCAATTCGTCCGTCAGCCAGTCGTTCAGTCACTTAGTCGGCATGTCAAACTGTCAAACAACTCATGAATTAGCCAGTCAATTATTTTATCAGGCAGATAGACAATCAGCAAGGCAGTCAGCTATACAGATGTAGATCAGAACTCAGCCAGTTCGTCAGTTAAGTGATCACATTATCAACAAGTAAAGGTTTGTTCTGGTCATTTGTAGCCATTAAAACAGGCACCGAGGCCACTTTAAGCCTTCATCATGTAACAGCAGTCAGCTACCCAGTCATGCCCGCCCAGTCAGTCAATGAGTTATTTAGCCAGCCGTGATCAGACAGTCAATCAAACACTTAGTCAGTAATTGGTCAGTCAGTTCTTCTTTGCCAGTCAGTCCATTTGTCAAAAAGATAAAGGGGGTTAGTTTCTAAATAAACTGTGGTGCTGCGACAGTGGGGGAGTGAACCACGAAAATTTGATTTATCGACGGAGTTGACAGTGTAAATTGACCACCGTAAAGAGATTCAAAAAGCTGACATTTCGAGCGTTAGCCCTTCGTCAGAGCGTATCGAGGAATTGTGGGTTGTGTACGCTATTGGTGATTACGTGGTTATGTTAAAGCAGGAATCAATTAAATGAATTGTCAGTCAGTCAGCTTATTCATCCAACCAGTTTAACTCAATGCTTTAGCCAATCTTCATATTGACCTTTTCAAGCTCTTTTAGCGTTTAAAACTGTTTTACTTGCGAAATGTAATCAGTTTGGTGGTTTGCCATGTATTTTTGTTTTAGTCAGCCTCTCACCTACCTCTTTTTTATCTCTCCCTTCTTTTTTAAACAATATTTTATTGGCTTCAAAGAAACTTACAAACAATAAACGTTGCATTTACAAGAATATCTCACAAGCCTTCTAGAAGAAGCCCCTCACCTCCCTCATCAGTCCAACTCTGCGTGAAGCTTACATTTCCTGTCCCCGTTCGTGTGTATCCAGCCACCGATATGTTGTATAGCGTGTATATTTCTAGATTTGTGATATTCTTATAGGTCTTTAAATCTAGCATTACTTCCTTGACGTTTGTGGCGTTGTTGTCGTGAGCTTTAATATAACACAGCTTATAACCCCGTAATATTCCAGGTACTGAAGCGGACGTCAGGTTTTGCCACATGACCATGATGCTTGTGGAACTGCTGTTGTACGCGGATACGTGAAGCGGAGGAGCCCGGGGCACTAAAACACTCAGCAAGTTATTTGAAAATGCCCTCGCTTATCAAAACTTTACAAAAGAAATTGCGAGGTGCAGAGAAGTTACTTCTGGAAGAACCTAAACGATTGCGTCGATATAACTACTTATAAACCGTGTTTTCCAAACTTCGAAGGGAGCTTGGTTTTTTCTGTTCCACCAATCGTCTGATTGGGGGAAGGGTTATGCAATCAGAACGCGTTGCGTTGTGATTTGGAAAACCCCGCTCAGCCCCACTCAGATGATTGACGAAATAGAAAAACCTGTTTTGTTTTTCGAAAACGCGCAGCGCGATACAACGAATTTGCCTGTAACGGCGGAGCTACGCCAAACGCTTTTTCCTTACAGAGGCGATAGGATTGCCGTAAAAAAAACATAAACACACACGCACATTGCATCGCAGATGAGCTGACCACCTGTGTCGAAAGCCTCTGTTGGTCATAGAAACCTCTTAGGAGGGCCTAGGCACCAATTAGTGCGGATGAGGACTGACTGACTGATTGACTAACTAACTAAGCATTGCAAGTGGGCAGTAAAAATTGAACGTATAGTCAACCTTGCGGTAAAAGCAAAGAAGCAAAACAATAATAACTGTCATCTAAAAATCAGTTTGCTGTAACTACACAAAACGAGGCGAGATAGAGAAAAAAGAGCTGGTACATGTAGTTGCATCATGCATTTACCAGTTTGAATTAAGATCTCCCTGGTGAGGTCGAAACTTCTGGATGCAGTTTTAGATGCCAAAGGGGAACTTACCTCCTTCGTCAGTCGAGGTATTGATTATTGCACTATAAGGACCTTCCTTCACCGTGAAGAACGATACTTGTATCGAAAACATGGTGTACTCTTCCAAGCCCCTCAGTTCCGATTTAAAGGTGTTGTTACTTGTTGACGATTCTCTTCGCCGTCTGCTGTGTTGCCGATCAGCGGTTAACTTCCTAAGAGTGGCATTCTTTTGGCCAGCTTTGAAGAGAATGAAACTGAATTTGCGGACGATTCCGTTAAGTTGCTCTTGAGAGGAGGCCTGGAACTCAACCATGATTGAAGTGAAGCTTGTGTGGTACGTGGTTACGTTTACTGGAGAGAGATCTGGGGCTGAATCAAAAATTGAAGATTCATGATGTGAAAGAAATATCAGAGACACAATTTATAAATAATTGCTAAACAACAAGATAGACTAAAGAGAAACAAAATGCTAGCTAAATATTGGGACACGCCATATAGTTCACTGAGGGCCATTGTCGAATTTAGAATTAGTCTAAAATGTTAAATTTGGTTTCTCAGAAAAAAAAAACCATCGTTTTCCATTTTTCACAATATTCAAGACCGCCATTCAAGTCTACGGCATGGAAATCAATAGGACTGATAGTAAAGTGAGCGATATTAGCTAACATAAGAAAATGCGATATGGACGCTGCTCCCATCCCCTTGGCTTCACCTAGTCTTGTACCCAGACCTTCCATGGCCAAGCGCGAGGGATCAAGTAGGATCTGGGTACAAGATTAGGCTTCACCATGTTGACGTTTCACACCATTGTCCCACTCAACACTCACCATCTTCGTTCGTGCGACACGTGACAGCAACGGTGAAATTCGATTGGCCTTTGCTGTTGACGGCGGCTCCAACAATACTGTACTCTGTGTACTTCGATAAATTTCTAACCGTGCCACACAGTGCTGCTCCATCGAAAGACACTACTCTGAAGCGTCCCGTAGACACCTCAGTTATGTTGAATATATAATGTGTAATTATACCGAGGCGCAGTAGTTTGGGTACTGGGCTCCAGTGTAGGTCGATACTCGTGGAGCGTAAGTTGAGAGCTGTAATATTCACAGGCCCACTTAGAGGAACTATGAAACAAATAGTCAACAAACAAAATATTGAGATGATCGATTTTAATACAGTATTGTAACACTGGGGAGCATTGTTGGCGCAGTGGTGAGAGCGCACGCCTTCCACCAATGTGTCCCGGGTTGGATTCCCGGACGGCTCGGCGTCATAAGTGGACTTAGTTTGTTGGTTCTTTCCTCTGCTCCGAGAGGTTTTTCTCCGGGTACTCCGGTTTTCCCCTCTCTCCAAAAATCAACATTTGATTTGATTTGATTTAGTGTCCCCAATTAGTAGAGCATCTGTGTTCGGCTAGAGAGATTTGAGACTTTAATAGGACTTCTACATGAGTATATCCGCCATACACGCCTTATTTCAGTGGTAATTCGTCTTAGGTTATTTTTAGCTTCCGCGGAGGTTGCCCACGCGCGTATTTTCATCTCAGTATGTGAATGGCTATTACCTACCCACGCGGGATTTCCGAGGTTCGAAAGCGATCTAAAAAATGGCTGATACGAATTACCCTTGAAATAATTCCTGTATGGAAGATGTATTCTCTAACCTCCCGTTTATTTTCTATTGACTTCTATAAGAAACCAAGAAGTGAAAGAAATCTGAACTTCTGAACAAGCTACTTGAAGAGCCAAAATAAATGAAGGAAGGAAGGAAAGAAGGATAAATCACACCATAATCACCAATAAACAGGAACCAAAGCTTTGATGTCCTTAGCTCTTTACAAAAACTCATCAAGCGCCAGAATAAAGTTCCACTCCTTTCAATTTATACGGAATAAGTATAAACAATGCCTCCTAATATAAATGTCAGGGAGGAAGTGCAGTTAACAACCTTACGATACCAAATGACTACCTATAAAATTAAGCCGAGAAAAGAACTAAAGCATTCGCAAGAACTAGATAAGAGATCAGTAAGCAGCGTAATGTTCTCATAGTAAACTGTTTTGTATGAAAGGTTGACTAGGACTACAGCTCTACTTCAGTTGTTGCTCGTTTGAGAAAAGAAGTACAATTGATTGATTATAGAAGTGCGTTGGTACAAAAACCAAGACTTTTAACACGAAATGGACCAAGGTGACGAAGAATAGCCTCGAGAATGCTTTTGTCAGAGAGGACTCAAAGTGCAGTATCATCACTTACACTTTTATGCTGTTGTCAGAGTTCTAAAAACTATCCAAAACAAGCAGGTGAGAAAAAGAAGGAATTGTCTACTCACCGTCTTCATCAGTGAAACAGTGCACGACATCACTCATGTTCCCATACCCCGCTAGGTTTAATGCAGTCACACGAATCTCGTACTCCACTAAAGAGGTGTTTAAAGTACTGTCACAAGTAATTCCAGTGTCTCTCTTTAGAGGGTGATGTTATGAGGGCGATATAAAACCTCATACCCACGAATAAAACTTCCTCCCATTCCATCCATGCGGAGTGCTTGCCACTGAGCAGTTAGGACTGTAGAGCACTTAACATTTGTCGGTGGGTACAATGGAGCTATTTATTACGAGAAACGAATTAACTATGAAGGCTATAATACTAGAGTGACAAGAGTAAAAAAAGAACGCATCAAGCAGAACAATGTACAATGAGTCAACCAAATGTCCTCGAAAAAGCCTCAGCCGCTTACAGAGCTAGTTGGTATCTTTGTGCTACCCAGTGGAGAGGACATGGTCCTCACTTAGAGCAAAATGATTTTAATATTTCCATTCCTTTTTTAATGTCGCACTGCTACAAAGCTCGTTGTTTGTTAAATAATAATTGCAATAGTTCTTCTAGGCACCTGTAAACTCGTTTGGTGTGCTATTTCAACAGTAATTGTGTTCGACGTTAGGAGAACTCATGCTAATTTTGGGTGTCCTGTGATGCTAAGTGGCGAGATTTTTCGTCGTTCGTGTAGCGTTCGTGTACCTTTTCTGCGCCATCTTGAATCACGTCACAAATGATGTCGTGAGTTCAGCCTCACTTCGTTTATTCGGTTTAGTGAGGTTTGACGTTTGACTCGACAGTCCGCTCGACCTAAGCTGTAAAGTACGGCTCGTGTAAAGTGTTGAAGTATATTTTACAATATTTACAACAATGTAAGCAATTTTATCTATTGTATCTTAAATGTGCAATAATCAAACAAACAACCAGCTGATGTAACTTTCCCGTGAGTGAGTCGTTTTCGGCAAAAGCAGAATTTCCTCCGTTGTCGTTAGAAGCACAATGACTTGTAGGTGTTGTTTCGGTAAACTTATTCTTCCGAGGCGTTTATTGCTGACTTGACTGCTACCTCTTAGGACACAATTGATACTGCTTTAACAACCGATGATGCGTGGCTGGCTTTCAAAAACACCTTTATTGGAATTGCGGATAAACATGCTCCAAAATTTTCAAAGAGAGTTCGAGCTACTACACTTCCTTTGTTAACCGACGAAATACGTGTTCTGATGACTAAAAGAACTTTCCATCACAAACAAGCTCAAAAATCTGGATCCCCGTTCCACTGGCAGCTTTACAGAAAGCTAAGAAACAAAGTGTCTGCGCTCATAAAATATGCGAAGAGGAAATATTACTCCAACTTAATTGACGAAAACAAAAGCGATTCGAGCAAAGTATGGAAGACCATTAAATCAGTTATCTTTACTGATGTTAAAAACTGTCAGATTGGATCTCTTACGGTTAATGGACCAGACATTGTCGATCCAGAGTCAATACCAGCCCAGTTTGGTGAGTTTTTCAAAACAGCAATACTCAAGCTAAGGCAAATGCTGCCAAAGGTTTTCCTCCTGTTAGGTGAGTTTATTCATCGTATCAGCCTACTCACACATTCAAATTGCATCCCGTTTCCTAGAACCTTGTCCACAAGCAACTTAAGGCCATACCAATCAAGAAATCAACTGGTATTACGGACATGCCAGCTCCTCTCCTTAAGGATGCCGCTGAAGTCATAGCCACGCCTGTCACCTTTCTAATGAACAGGACAATTTCTGAAGGATCACTTCCCTCAGAATGCAAACATGCCATTGTTACCTCTGTTTATAAATCTGGCCCAAGAACAGACCCTACCAACTAGAGACCTCTATCTGTCCTACCAGTGTTTTCGAAAATCCTCGAACGCGCCGTACATCAAATGGTGTATACCTTTCTTAAAGACCACAAGCTACTGTCGCAGTGTCAATCTTGCTTTCGTCCATTGCATACAACCTCGACGAGCCTGGTTAATGTGACAAATGCTCTCTTAAGAATCATTGACAACGGGCTACTTACAGGACTGTTTTTTTAGATTTGAGTAAGGCCTTTGATACCTTGGACCATGACATTCTCTTTGAGAAATTGATTTCATTTGGTTTTCACTCTTCAACTGTACAATGGGTTAAGTCCTACCTAAAGAACCGCACTCAATCTGTTTGCGTTAATGGGATAGTCTCAGAACCCGAAGAAATCGTCTTTGGTGATCCTCAAGGATCTGTCCTTGGTCCTCTTCTATTTATTATGTACATCAATGACCTACCTCTTTCGTTGATATACTTTGCTAGCAATTCAGTTTCTTCAATTGAAAATGCACTCTCTTCTGACCTTGCTAAGATCGTTACCTGGCTTCACAGTAACTTTCTTTTACTTAATTTTAGTAAAAGTAAGATAATGCTTACTGGTACTCATCAGAAGTTGAAAAATGCGGATGACTTCTCTATTTGCGTGCATGACACCATTATTGAGAGAGTATATAAATTTAAATATCTTGGTGTCCAACTGGACCCTACACTCTCGTGGAAAGAGCATATAAGCTCACTGGGAAAGAAAATCTCTTCCCGTCTTGGTATGTTGTTTAGAGCGCGCAAGATCTTACCTCGCTTTGCTTGCATTACGTTATATCATGCTATGATTTTGCCTCTTTTCGACTATTGTTCGTGCGTTTGGGACAGCTGCGGTCAAGGAAGCAAGGAATATCTCGATAAATTGCATAGGCGCGCTGCCTGCATTATTGAATGTCGCTCGGTTCATTACAACGAATTGCAAAAAAGATTTCATTGGCCAAGCCTGCAACTCCGTCGTGACTACTGTAAATGTATGTTTGTGCACAAGTGCATTTATTTAATGGACTGGCACCTGATTATCTTTTAGATAACTTTAGACGTACCTCTGGTGTGCACAATTATATCCTGAGAAATAGGGACCAGTTACGATTACCATTTGCCCGAACCACAAAATTTCAAGGTTCTTGGTTCTTTTTTATACAATGGGGCAAAGACTTGGAACAACCTCCCTAAATCTATAAGATTGATCACGAACCCTACGCAATTTAAAACTGCACTAGCAAACTTCTTAAACAACAGTCAATGACTTCTTTGCTGCCTTACCACAATTAACAATTAACTGTGATGTTTTCTGTAATTAGATGTATGTCTTTTATATTGTAATTACTGTAATATTAAAAATTAATGTAAATACAGGACCCCATTTAAACCAGCCTTTCTTGAACTGGGAACATCCTGTCAAAATATTTGTTCAAACAAATAAAATTGTAACTTTGTCCATGTGAGCACAGTTATCTGAAACGTTAGCTTTCTCGTGTAAAGGACCGCGGAAACTTTGGTTTCCATAGGTATTAGTTTATCGAATATTTTAATTAATTTGAATTTAGCTTAGCCGAAGTATTTACCGCAAGTGTTACCACAAGATTTTCTGTATGCCTTGCTGATAAATTTAGGATCACGTCCACGTGTAACTTTCAGCTCTGTAGCTAGCCATGATTGAATTTGACACGGAAACTTTACGGTCTCAAACATATCTTACTAAGTGAACCTAGTTGTTGGTTACAATGGCTTCATCAACTTATTTTAGCTTTACGCTCGAGACACGTATACGCCCAACCAACGTTGTACAGTCTTTGTCCATTGTTGTACAAAGGAAACGAGCAATCAACCAATCAGAGCTCAGAGCGAGGGTACTTAATCGCTAGTTTTGTGTAGTTTAGAGAGAGTTGGCTGTCGGCAACGGCAAAGTGTAGAAGCCTCACTGAAGTGATCCTGAAAAGCCACAGCATCTTAAATCTGTCCCGCAACAAAAGTACAGTGTTTGACACGGACTTTGCAGACCGAAAATATAAAAAAAATGATTTTCAACGAAATAAACTACATGTACGGTAAGGAGCCAGACTCCGTGGTATCAGCGCGTGACAAGAACATACCGGTAAGCGATTTTGTGACATAAGATTTTTTTGTTAATGATATTTTTTTATTAAACTATTACAATTGCTACACAATACCCAACAATATAGAAACTAAAAGAAAAAAAACTACGTGGCCGCTATTAGAACCAAAAAATAAGTGTAAAAGTACAGATGTAGGTCTTGTTAAAAAGATACAAAAGAAGAGTAATATTACAATAAATAGAATCCTCTATTGTTACGTATTTACAGTGCTGATAGCAGAGACTGACATTTTTTATTATGAATATCAAGGCAATTATTGCTTTCGGCTATCCGTGACTCTAATTTATATGCATACTTCACTTTTTTAATCAACAAGGTCAGTGACGGTTTTAATGACAAACTGCGACACCGATAAATAATTTGTTTACCAAGAAGAAGAATATGATTAATCAATTGAAGATCCTTTTCATAAATTCCAAAAGTTATGTCTGCAGCACTCAAGACGTTTACAGATATACCATATCCTCCTAACCAATTTGTCACAGATAGCCAGAAGCTAGTAGTAAACTTACAGTAAACAAACAAATGCTCTAGGGACTCGTCAGACAGGCCGCAAAAGGAACACAATGGTGTCGTTGTTTTGCCCATTTTATGCAAAATCTTGTTTGTATAGATAATTCTGTGTAATAATTTGTATTGAAATTCTCTGGCCTTGGATTCTAAAGTAGTTTTTCCAGGAAGGGTATAGATCTCATGCCAAGGCAACTCGAGCATTGGGTACAACTCTTCATACCGGAGTTTAGCCGTTGGTTCAACCTTATCTTTCCTTATTATATCCCAATACAAAATTTTAGACAAGGAGGGGAAAGTAAACTTCACCACCTCCAAGTTTCTTCTTCTTTCTTCCTTAACTAGCATTTTCCAGCTTTGTGGAAGGGTGTCATAAATACTCATTAAAATAAAATATTCGGCTTGCGTAGTATGAATATTTTTAAACGTATCCCACTTGTGTAATTTGCCCTTTGTATCTAAAATGTCCTTAACTCTCACAATACCTTTGTTAACAATGGAGAAATTATATAATGATCTACCACCAACTTTGATAAATTTGTTATTCCATATTATTTGGTCAAGAACGTCAGATGACGAAGAGACTTGTTTCTGTTGAAATATTTCCCACTCTTTAAGACATTCAGTGTAAAACTTAGGAATGTTTTTTGCAAAGGATGCTGTATCATAATTACATTGAAGAAAGGGACCTCCGACATTGTGAAGATAGAAATTTAGAAACAGTTTCCATGAGCTCTTATAGTCCTCATAATACTTTTTAAGACACATAATTCTTTGCGTTTTGATAAGGGATTCTATATGTGGCATTCTCAAACCACCATCTCTGTAGTCAGTCACTGACCAAGTTTAACCGCTTCACCTTATCTCTTCCCCTCCAAACAAACTTAAAGATAACGGAGTTTATCTCCTTGATTATTTCCTTCGTAAGAGGAATCTGAGCTGCACGAAACATAAATTTAGGTATTGCAAAAGTTTTGACGATTTGAATTCTACCTAACAAAGGGAGATTTCTCCACTGCCATATGCTTATCGACTTATTGATTGACTTAATTATATTTTCAAAATTAGGCTCATGAAATTTTTGCTTATCATACGTAAAATACACGCCCAGTATCTTAATTGATTTATTTATATTATCTATACCAACATTTTCGCGCGAATGGTGCAGGCTACCGAGCCAGTATGCCTCTGTTTTTTCCTTATTTAATCTCAAACCAGAGATGTCTCCAAATGTCTGAAGAAGCTTTTGTAGTAAGCGAATAGATTTCCCATTTTTTGCAAACGTAGTTAGATCATCTGCAAAGACAGAGAGCTTGATGATGCTCTCGCCAACTTGGATGCCTTCGATATCTTTGTTTTGACGTATGGCGATATTCAAGATCTCCAAAGCAATAATAAAGAGATGGGGAGACAAGGGATCTCCTTGACGGACACCGCGCTCAACGGGGAAGGTTTCAGATACAAAACCATTATTCATGAAGCAACTCGAAATATCCTCATAAAGAACTTCTATCCATCTTATAAAAGAGTTAAACGTTCTAAGCGCCATTAATAAATACCTCCAACTTATTGAGTCAAAGGATTTTTTTAAATCAAATGTCGCGAGAAGTCCGGGCTTATTATACAATTTCGTGTATTCCATGACATCATCAATGGATCTTATAGCATCAAAAATAGTCCTACCTTTAACATAAGCGCACTGATCCTCGTGAATTATCTCAGGTAGTACTTTTTCTAATCTGGCTGCTAGCGCTTTGGAGCCGATTTTATAATCAACATTTAAAAGTGAAATTGGTCTCCAATTTTCCATGCACCTTCTGTCCTTGCCTTTCTTTTCTATAAGGCGAATTAATCCCTGTCTTTGTGAATTTGAGAGCCTCCCTTGTCTGTAAGCAGTGTTTAAAGAATCCACTAATAGATCACCCAGAATCGGCCAGAATTTTTGGTAGAACTCAGCAGTGAGGCCGTCATTCCCAGGCGATTTATTATTCTTAAAGCTATTCAAAGCCTTGAGGCATTCCTCTTTAGTCAGATAACCCTCACAATGAGATTGCAGGTCATCAGACAGTTTCACAATGAGATTGCAGGTCATCAGACAGTTTTGGCAAATTTAAGTTTTGAGTAAAATTCAGAAAACCCACATTCCAGTTTGCACTCATATTGTTATCTTTATTTTTGATAAAGATCCTGATAAAACGATTTGAGTTCAGCCAAGACATCCTTACTGTTTTTCACCAATTGATTGTCGTAGTTACTGTAAATATTTTCCGTATACAATTTTTAGTGTTCCTTCTATTTTCAAGGTTTAAGAAATATTTGTTGTTCCGCTCTCCTTTTTCATACCAAAACGCGCTAGACCGCACTATGTTACCTTGGGCAATATAATCAAACAGAGCATCGTACTCAAGTTTATACTTTTCCAAGTTTTCGATATTACTCTCCGTAGGATCGGCAGCGCATAACCTTTCACATTCTTTTAACTTATTTTCGATATATTCAAGTTTACCTCTTCTTTCTTTAGCTTTCGCTTTGCTATACGTAATCGTCGTTTGCCTTATCCTGTATTTGACCAAGTCCCAAAGTAACCGTTTGTCCTCGACCTCATGAAATTCGTTTAACCAGTCACTGTATTGGGAAGAAATGAGCTCCACATAATTCTCGTCTTCTAATAAGCTAGAGTTAAAGCACCAATGTGAGGGACCTCGCGCCTGGTTTTCACTACTGTTGATATATAGCGTAATGGCAGAGTGATCGGTCTTTATAGAGGGTATGATATCGGTATGCTCCACAACATCCTGCAAGCAATCACTTACCAACCAAAAATCTAAACGACGCTGCACAAAAGGCTTTCTCTGTCTCCATGTATATTGTTTCTTATCAATGTTTCTTATCCTCCAGATATCGATCAGATCATACGAAAATTTTAATTCCTCCACAGTTTTCACAGAATCTTTTTTTTTCTATTCTACCCCCTGAGTTATCTAAGACAGCATTCAGATGGACATTAAAGTCTCCTCCCATTATAAGCTGACTACTAGAATCAAAATTATGTTCATCAAGGATCTCTAGTATAGCCGAAAAATAAGTACGCTGTTCAGAAATATCATTCGGCGCATAGATATTTAAGAGCAGAAAGGGTGAGTCTTGAATCGTGGCAACGATCAAAACATACCGACCATCCGGATTATAGATTACGGATTTCGCTTCAAAATCTAGCTCACTGCTCACTAAAATAGCAACCCCTTTACTATGGTTTGTTCCATGTGATAGATACATTTTACCCTTGTATTGAAGTTGCCAATTATCAGCTATCTCTGGAGTACTGTAAGTTTCATGGAGAAAGATAATATCCGCCTTTTGTTTTTTGATCCAAGAAAAAATTGCGTTCCTTTTTCTCAAGTCCCGAATCCCCCGAACATTGAGCGAGATTAACTTAAAATTGACATTGTTCACCTGCGTCTCAGCCATACCTAATTCCGATTATCCTAAATAATATAGCCAGTAACAATAGCGACCCAAAAACACACGACAAAAGCCAGACGAAACAAAAGCCCAAAAATTTACATCCACAGAAAAAAAAAACATGCATAAAAAGAAATAGCAATAAGGAACTGAAGTAACAAACATCCAAGTGGGATTAGAAATACAAAACCCGCAAGCGCTCTTACCTCACACTCCAGAACTAACTGTTAAGTAATTAACACCTCGTCTCCAGGCTGGTCTACGGGTTTGTCCATTCTTAGTTCATAATTTAACACCTACTAAGAAAGCGGGCTAAAGAAAAATTAGATAATTTATTACTAGTGGAGGAAGCCGAAGGAAAAAGTAGCAACAACAACAACAAAAAAACCTATGGTTTGATAAATTTGCCGTCAATATAAAGTTTGTCAGGCTCAGATTTACTGAAATAAGCCTTACGACCCTCTTTCCTGGCTTGTTTAAGTTTTTCAATTTGAGGCTTCCTTAGTGTCTGCAATTCTCTTGGTATGTCCTCATACATTCTATAACGTGTATTCTTAAGTTTCTTACCACAGCTCAAAACTCGTTCTCTGTCCGAATATCTTAAAAAACGCGCAATAATGGCTCTACTATTCCCTTCTTGCGATGGCTTACCGATCCTGTGTATTCTCTGAAACTAAATATCCTTTGCATCTTGAATACCCAAAACATTTTCAAAGAAATATACCAACGGTGTCCTTGTGTCTTCCTTCCAATTCACATCCTGCTGGTGTGGCGGCCATTCCTCGATGCCTTCGAATCTCAAATTTTCTCGGCGGCTATAGGCTTCGAGATATAGGATCTTTTTGCGGACATCGCTAATATCTCGTTTGCAGTTTTCCTTTTCTTCGCCCAGCTTTTTTTGCTCGTGAATTCAAGGTTCTTCAGATCTCCGTGATTTTATCCTGGGAAGATTTCTGCTTCTCCTTGACTGAGGCAACGTTCAATTCTAAATCTGTAACCGAACGTTTCAAATCCGACACCGCCGTAGAGACTTCATCCAGCCTTTTTTCTAAAAGGTCAAGCATGTTGAGCTTGAGAAATCAATCTTCTCGCCAAGGCCTTCCGCCGCCATGACTTCGTCATCCGATAAAGAGGACACGTTTTTTGGTCACTTATCCACAGGACTAGACTCCTCAGAGCTTACCGAAGAAAGAGAACAGCGACCTTTTCTTTTTGAAGAACTTTCTGCCTCCATTCGCGTTGTATAGCCCGAAAAAATTTACCCCGTAGACGGAGCCATGAACAGCACGTCTACATCCTACGCTGTTGTCCCCAGTCTCATAAGATGCTGAACACATCTTGTATTGAAGACGCTGGCTGAGTCTGAAGATTTTAATATTTGCTACAAATAAGAACCCAATCCTTGTTTACACTTCAATATCGTTTTCTCATCGCAAGATCGGAAATTTTATCGATCACAGCTAAATTCCAGCCGACATGGAAGCGCACCTGTCATATCACCTTATATTACAAACCTGTAATCGATTTCATTATTATCACATCAGACTACCGTATATCGATACTTGAACGCCTTCCTGATCTACGATTACAACTAGTTAGTAGAGAAGTGGAGAGGGATGTCCGGCTTTTTTGTATTGGCGAAGCAAGTCAATTAACACGAGGTATCAGATCCCGGCTCTAAGTAGCAGATAAAATATGAGTGGGAGATCTGTTTGGGCGTTTACAATGGCGAGCCGAAGGCCCATAGAGGACTCACGTACTTGTGAAATGAAACAATAGATTGTGTTTGCCATGTTAATCAATAGAGATCTGTATAATAGTTAATGCATACCAACTAGCTGAGCAGGATTCTTTTATGAAAGTTAATACAACAGTTAATTTGTATTGGGGTTTAGAGAGGTATACATGTGACTCAAATACTACCCATAAATAACTTATGAATTATTAATGAGTTTTCAAAAACCTATAATGACACGATTGTGTACCACTTAACAAGTAAATTTGTGCATTAGGAACACGTGAATGGGTTATAATACACCATTTTGCTAATGACCAGTTCCTGGTGAATTGTGGGTAGATCAAGTCCTTTGCGGGAGCAATCGGCCATTTTAAGACGTAATTTGAAATTGTAATTTTGACCGTTTGACCCCACAAAGGACTGGATCTGCCCACAATTCACCAGGAACTGATCATTAGCAAAATGGTGTATTGCAGATGGTGTGCGGTTATTTAGTGAGGCACGAAACGGTACCTTGCTCCAGTGTGGTGAAGTCTTGGATGTCGCTGCGATTTCCCGTTTTGTTAACCAGAAAACGTGTTACGTAAAACTTGAACGTGGTAGGGGACATGAGATTGCAGATCTCTACCTCACGGCTAACGTTGCTTGTCCCACCACGATGACTGACACTATATAGCCTTCAAATATCCCACCAATCTGCTTTAGTGGGACAGCATCCCATTTGAGTCTGACACAGGACGTTGTTACATTTAGTACAGTTACATTGGCCGGTGCTGCGTCTGAAAATGAATTGTAGGGCAGTTAATAGTAACATTGAAGGTTTCTAACTAAACCCTTTCTTTTCCTGAAAAGCTTCAATAAATCAACTTTCCCTTGTTTCCTCTTAAAATAAGGACAACGACAACTTTGTGTGGCTGAAAACGGGGAAGTGGGTGACAAAGTGCTCAATTAATGATTTAGCCCCATGAACCCCTGGAGTGTGACGAAAAACAAAACCTACAGCCCAAGGGGATGCACACAGTGGATAAAGAGGAGGTAGTGGGCCTTCTCTCAGGGCGACTGTGAGCATCCCTGGGTAGAGAGGAGGGAGTAATGGGCCTCCTCTCTCATTGGAGGGAGTGGGCCTCCACTAACCTAACTCCACGGGGTAGAGATGGAGGGAGTGGACCTCCGGAAATCGAGTCTATGGGGGCAGGAGTGTGACAAGAGGAGCACTTCATCCCCCAAAATGCAAAGCATTCCCGCCATTGACGAGCCACAAGGGAAAATAAATAGTGCCTTTCATTTTGCAAGGAGTGAGGGAGTGTGTAGTATTTGCATTAGGATAAAAATGGGAAAGGTTGGGGAATAAAAAGCCCGAATAAACTTTCTGCTTGGTGGCATGCCAGAATCCCAAACCTCCCAAAATAAAAGGCATCATTTCTGTTTGATTAGTGAGTTATAAAAGGCTGACGAGCTTTTGGGGAACCTGTGCCAGAACAGAAGGGGAGTTCTAATGTATCTCTCAAAACAGTCTGATGACCAACGACCCAAAACTTTAATTAGCCAAGGGGGTAAGTTTGCTGATGCAGCTGTTGTGGCTACCCCTATGCGAAAAATGTGCCCAGCAAATTCGCTCGAATCCAGACCACCCTTACTGATTAGGAGCCTTGTTGCCTTCGTGAACTTTTCACGGGTCAGGAATGCACTAGATTCGTTGGAGAAAAGGGGGCCAAAGTCTGAAGAGAAGGGCCTAGAGTTCAGGTATGCTACCATGGCAGAAATGGGACAAAGGGGTGAATCTGTCTTCCCAATAACTATGGTCTGTCCCTGCCTAATAGGGTCTGTTTAAGACACCTTGATGCACACTAACATGTACTTTTTGAACATTTTGGCATAAAAGTTATATCTCTTTTCATAAGGTGATGTTTTGGATCAAAACTTAAGTTGCAGGGAAGTTCACCTATTCGCAAGAAGCCAAGAAATGCTAGTGTCACTGCTGCCCAGTACATTAATGAATCCTTACTGTCAGTACGCTGTACATTGAGGAGGTGGTAAAATAAGTTCAACAATTGCAAAGTTATAGGTCTGCGGACCCTGGGGCATGTTCCCTGTGAGCGTTTAATGCCTCGAAGCACCAATTTAAGACGAAGGAAATTAGGTAAAGGGAGCTTGTAGCCATGGCTGGAATGGTAATTTTTTGACTGCTAAAAGGTAGTTCTTGATGGTGCTGTACTGCACTGAACGAGCCATTGACACCGAGAAATTTATCAGAGTATCCTCATCAATGGGAAGTTGTGGAGTTATGTTCATTTGGGAACAAAATGTAAAAAATTGTCGCATACCAGAATCGTATGCTTTCTTAGTGCTCTGGGCAAGGGCCATTCCCAGGTAGTGCTCTGCTTGCTTGGTTAGAGACTGTATAGATAAGCTGGGATGGGATCTGGATTTGGGTTGGCATGGGGTGCAAGCTGGTGGAAGCGCTCCATCTGGAATCGAGAAAGAGAGTCGGCGATGTTGTTACTGATCCCAGGGACATGTAGAGCTCGGAAATAAAAGTTGTGCTGCAATGTGCAGAGTTTAAGGTCCCTTACTAAGTCCATAACCCGGGGAACTTTGGATCGCCGGGAATTGATAACCTCAACATCACCTTGATTGTCACAATGAAACTGAATATGCTTGGATGTCCAGTGGGGTCCACATAAATGGCATGCAATATTTATGGCATATAATTCTTGCCAGAGAATGCTGATGCCTGGCTGGCCCAACTGTTGAGAGGGAAGCCACTTTCTTTGAAACCATCTTTTTTGGAAGATTCCCCCGTAACCCAGGGAACCGGAGGCATCGGTAAATAAGAAGAGGGTATCAGATGTGTCCCAGAGAGGGGATAGGAATAGCCCGATACCATTCCAGTTGGTAATAAACGTTCCCCACATTTTGAGATCTTTGTAGAAACCCATGGAAAGCTTAATGTGATGGTGGGGTTTCTTGACACCTCTGGTTAGATGAATTATTCGTTGCAAGAAGGGGTGCCCAGGGGGAATGACCTTGCAAGCAAAGTTCAGGGTACCTATCCATGACTGAAGTTCTTGAAGTGTTGCTGATTTCTGGGATTGAAAAATTGAAAGAGCAGTTTGGATCCTCTCTACTTTATCCTCAGGTAACCTGGCCTCCATTCTCCCAGAGTCAAGGATGATACCCATGAACTGAATAATTTGAGATGGCCCCTCAGTTTTGGCTTTTGAGATGGGGATATTCAAATTTTTAAAGGTCATGATCATAGTGGATAGGCTTGCCTGACAAAGGGAATCTGGGGGTGAGATGGGACATGGGGGTTCTACTAAAAGGAAGTTATCTAAGATGTGGCAAACAAATGAAATGGAACATTTGTTTAGCAAGATCCACTCAATGGCATCTGACAGCTGATTGAAATGGTAAGGGGCAGATCGAAGTCCGAAGGGAAGGACTTTGTCAAAATAATATTGCCCCTCCCAAAACATCCCCAGAAGCTCCCAGTCATCAGGGTGAACAGGATAGAGCCGAAATGCAGACTCAATGTCAATTTTTGCTAAGTAGCAGCCTGGGCCAAAGTTCTGGATAGCTGCAATGGCATTATCAATGGTAATATATTGCAGGGAAAAATCATCCTAATTAATGCTGGAGCTCCCTGACTTTTGGAAGGATAAATGAAAAATGGTTTTGTCGGAATGTTTTTTGGGAACAAGACCGATAGGTGAAACTTGAAAATTTTTAAAGGGGGGAGAGGGAAAAGGACCCATGGTACGCCCTTTAGAAACCTCGTCAACTAAGTTCGCTGTGACAACCTCAGGATTTAAAAACGCAGTAGATAAGTTTTTGGAAAAACGAGGATATCTTGGACCCGAATACCCAATCCGAGCCCCCTCCTGTAATTCAGAGCATAACTTGTTGACAAATTCTTTATCAGAATGATTGGATAATGCCTGATATAAAAATAAAACATTTACAGGGGTAACTACACCCCCAAAGCTATTTCTCCCGGTGGCGGGAACTGTGGGGCTGGGACAGGGCCTTTCCTGCCCTGGGGAGGGGTTCTTTTCCTGGTTCAGAGAAAAAGGGGCACTTGATCCCTGGATGGTCTTTCCCGCACCCAGACCGGTTGCATTTGTTGGCATACAGGCAGGGGTTTCTGGCACAGGGAGCCCCCCTGTTGAAGTTGCGGCAAGTGCGGTTGTCGGTCCCCCTTGAAGCACTTGCCGGTGAGGGTCCTTGTTGGAAAACGCCAATGTCCTCCTTCAGAAGAGAAGGTGCAACAGTGAAAGTTTTAAGCCATAACTGGCCGTCTATGGTGGACCATTTTAAGGACTTATTTACAGCAGCCTTCTGCCGGAACTTAATATCATAGACACACCACCCTAACCCCTTATGGTATTTAGCTGCGTAACGAATCAAGGACATATATTCTAACAATTCTGAAGCACGATGTGGAAACTGGCTAATTAAGACACCCATGTAAGCAGCGAAGGCTGTCGTCCACTCTGCTATGTCAGTGATGGATGTAACTTTCGCCTTGTTTACTTTAATCACTGAGTTATCTACGGTGAGGGTAAGTGGCTCATCGTGTGATGCGTTTAAAGAGTTTAAGTTCTTTGGAAGAAGTTTAGCAAGTTCCATGAACTCACCAGTGAGAATTTCCTTTGACAAGCTTGGCTGGGAGTTCGTGGACAGAATCCATAGATGTGTCGGCGGACTGGGCTGAAGTATTAGGGATCTGTGACACGATGGCGTCATTGATCGCTGGTGGAAGGATTGGTCCTGTTGTCTCAGACCTTTCGTTCGCGGAGGATACTTGGGTAGCAAATGCGGGAGCTAGTGAAACCGAGCCGTTATGGAAAGCGCTAACAGCGGCTTGAGCAGCTGCAGAGGCGGCTTTTTCAATCGCTTCATTCAGTGATCCTTGGACAATCGATTGCACTTGCGTAAGTTGCGTTGGTGACAGAGGCCCGTCTTGGGAAGACTCCCGGTCCAATAGCTCTTGGACTTGACGCTGAAGTCGGTGAAATTGCAGCTCAAGGGGAGATTCCACGTGCTCGACGCCATCTTGGTTTGGGGGCGGAGTGCCTGTAAGGTTAGGCGCGTTACGCCGAGCTTCTTCGAGTCGTTTGATCAAAGCAGCACGTCCACCGGTTGTTGTCAGGTTTAGTTTGTTGCATAGAGATCGTAGGTCCTTCACGTACAACTTGTCAAGCTCCAGATCCGAAGGTAAGGGGCCAGGATCGGCCAATCTAGAGGCGTTCCCTCCTCGACAAGTTGGCGGCATAATGTTATGCTGTCGCACGGGGTAACCCCGCTGTAAAGAGTTCAACAAGCCCGATCGCCGATTAAGTTCGCTTGGTAGCAGCGTCTGACACGATTCACCGATTCCCAGCTGCAGGAAACGAGGAAGAGCAGAGAATATTTCTAAAAACAAAATGCTGGCTGGACTATTTGTTTATCTCGCGTGGGAACGAAAGAAGACAGCAATCAAATTTTGCAAGCATGTATTTAGATGACAAGGTTCCTTCTGATTGGATGACTTTAGGATTCTCACGTGAGGTCAACATGAGGTCAGTGATTGGGTGTACGTTTCAGCAAGACTTCAAGCTCACAATAAAACAAGAGTTGTTGATTAACTGAAATTTATTTCATATGTTCAATAAATTGTGATATAAATCTAAGAAATATTGTGACCTTAATCGGAAGAAGGAATAGACCTCAAGGCTACGTGCGTTTGGTCGCCATATTAGGGAGTTTTTAAAAGAAACTAGGACGGCAACGAAGACGTCATTTCAAAGTATAATTTCTCGTTATTGTAACACTTTCGCGATTATTCTAATTTGTTCAACTCGTAAAATGTCGGTGTGCTATCCAAGAACTAAACATCTAGGAACGGCGTTAAAGAAAAGAATTGACTAATTTTGTGTTGAAGCAATCAGCAAGTGACGCATTGTTTAAACCGCCATCCTCCCCCTTCTGCGATTGCGCAGTTCTCATTCGCAGCGGAGTGAGCGGTTGCAAAGGTGGCATTGTTATGCTCAAAGAAGCTGTTGGAAAGATTTCCTGAAACCTTTGTTTCCAAATAAAGTCGATATTGGCCTTCTTCGACAGTTACACGGAATTCAGTGTATATCGCGTAGCCTGTACTCTTATCCTGGGCTTGCAACTGAATTAATAATTCGGTGTCCTTGGTTGTCAGGGCATGTATTTTGTCATTGCCGAGCCACATCTTCGATTTGCCGTTAACTTCGCCAAAACCTGACAAAGATAACAACGAAACCGAAACACTGGTTATCGGTAGCTTAATATAGTGTAACGTACTTTCCACGACACTGCTATTTGTTACAATTGACGTTAAAACCAGGACTGACTGGTTCTTGGTAACTTCAAGAGATCCGGGTATCCTGCCGACGGGTAGCAAACGGTCAGACAGACAGAATCCTTCATTAGCACTACATGGGAGGCACTCGCAGGGATAAAACACATGCTTGTGCACATGATAGGACACTCTGTTTCCACTTCATGTAGAACAAATTTAAACTAGCTGAATTTCATGCAGTATGTACCGGGAACATAATTTTTCCCCCAACAGAACGTTTACATGGAAACAGGACGCAGCACAAGTCCTTTTTTCACTGGTAGTAAAGTGTGAAACTTGGAAACAGTAAGTGGCAAACCTATTTTGTACTCTGCCCATGTCCTATTGAATGTCACTGAGGCACTTCCTCGCCTTTGTATAACGGTCCATCCCTCACCATGAGTTTCATGATCACAGAACACTTGGAATTCGTCCTCATTGTTAAGAGGACTGATCGTATAAACACCACTTGCTCTGTTTACAGCTAAAAGTGCTTCTCTACAGTCAGCTGGAAATACAATGGAAAACGGGTGTACGAACTTATTATTTTACAGAGAGTAGCTGATAGCCTAGTAAAAATAGTAACAATGTCAATGATCGTCGCAATATAATAACAAAACGTCTTGAAAAGAGAGACTTGTCAACTACATGATTGACAGCAAGTGTTTCCAAGCAGATTAATTGCCTGAAAAACTACAGCATTGGAACAAAATCTATTAAAATATTAATGAGTTTCAAAAGGACTGTTGCATGCGCTTACATGCAGTAGCGATGTCGTGGTTCTGTGTGTTTTTAGTCACTTACTCTGTTTTCCTGTTTAATCTATTTAAAGAACATTTTAGGAGTTTCCTGTTGCGACTTTCACAACTGCAGGACAGACTGAGTGCAGAAAATTAGTTTTTATACCTCTTCTTGGATTTTCGTTAGGTTTGTTTCCTCACAAGTATTAAAAGAAATCATGCAGAATTTCTACCTCATAATGACAACAAAAACAATGCGTTTGTGTGCGAACCACCGTGGCGTAAGTTAAATATTCTTGAATGATCACAAGATCATAAATGGCCACTGTAGATAGACTTAAGCTGTTGCCTAACATGTTCCTTAAATTAATAGCACTTACCTGGCCTCCAAGGGGAAACTGTTTTACTTTCACCAATTCCTGGACACATAAAGTTCCCATATTTCTCCGTTGGCGCTTTCTCCGGTGACAAAAGAGGTGTACTCCACTCCTTGTAAGTGCGTGATTGAGAACTTCCTAAAAAGAGATAACATAAGAAGGACATTTTGATGTCTGTATGTAAATTTGAAAGGTCTATATTAGCCCACTATCCCACCATATCTATGAACTCCTCTTTTGATCCTTTTCGGCCGAGAGGGGTCGTATACGACCCGACAATAGACCGATTCTTTGAAAATCTACAACTTTCTCAAATCCCGAACTATGGTTGAAATAAACCTTTTTTTTTTTTTTTGCCAAATGATCATTTGTTTAGACTTTATTATCCCGTAAACTGAAAAAAACTCCCAATTTTCACTTAATATGACTGTTTATTCTCTTTGAAAACCAAAATCGCCCTCGGACAACACCAAACTTCACGCAAATTTGTCTTGAAGTTTTCAAGATAAAAATTCCTATTGAAGTTAAAAGTTTTCATTGGCAGCAAACTTTGACTCCACCTCTCGCAATCTGTTCCACATTTACCTGCTCACCCCTTTAGCCCGACCCCGATAACGCTGCTGGATTTCAGTTGCTCTCACATTCTGTAATTTTCACGTTTGTGACCCAAAGGAATTCTGGGATTTTCTTGCCTAAGAACAGCATGGAAGTCTGCCAATTTCCGTTTCACATATATTTTAGAACCGTGTCGAGCCACCCGGTCCTGCTGGCAAAACATTGCACCGATTGCATTATTTACAAGTCAAAACTCGCCAAAATTGTCATGCCAGCTCCTGGAATCCACTCACAAAACGGCGAAAGACACAACTTCACTCCGTGAATGGCCATCACTCGCTCGCATACTTTCGGCGGCCTACTTCGTGTGAAATTGCTTCTCACCTCCGTTTTCTTTCAAAGGATTGCCTTTACCCATCAACCCAGCTTTATGATGCCAGGCAGGGGGCTTCTGAGGTGGAAAATGGCTCCAAAAACACACTTATAAATCAAATAAGCAACGAATTGTAGCTGCAGTGTTCGTTTAGAAATAAACGACAGCTAGCGGTACAAGCGTGACAACAAAGATAGAGCCTTTGGTGTTGTGGCCCAGCGAAATCGCCGTGGTAACCCCTTATATGGAGTAGCCAGGTCGATTTGACCTCCTACCCTCCGAAAATTGCAAAAAAGACGTACAAAACGTCAAACGTCGGAAAAGGGTTAAAATGAGCCTTCGTTCTCAATTTTCTTCAGAAGTATCCCTTATTGCGAATGCCAAGAATCAGTAGGCCGTTCTTCGCAAACTTCACGTCTGTATTAGGGTTTGATCACCGTTTTCCATGGAAAGATTGGCTAAGATTCGTTCACCTGATCACTAGGGTAACAAGACTTCTGAATTTTGATCCTATTTGCTCGCCACAGGAAATTTCCGTGTAAATCAGCCTGAATTACGAAATATGAACATAAAAGATGTCACACAACACAAACTGTGACCTTTCGCGACACACTCCCCTATTTGTCTTCGAAGGGGACAAATACTAGTCACGCAAAGCTTATTGTTCAATCGACTAAGTAAAGTTCAATAAGAATTCAAACGTTCTTTTTCAAGTGTTCCGGCGTTAAGCTTCATCCTCCTGATCAGCAATTTCCTGAACACGCAGTTGAGCGGTTTGATCTCCCGGATTCTGCTCGGTTTCAGGCGACCCTCGCTCAGGTACATTGGAATGCCTTCTGTGCAGTTCGAATGCGGCGTCAGCAAATATCTCTGTAGCTGCCATTTTGTTTTCTCTGGCTTTGGCAGTCCTGACTCATCCGCCAATGAAGTCGTCAACGTAGATACGTTTCTTGATTTCACTAAAAATCTCAGGATACTTGTTGCTCCAGCTATCCAAATGCCGCTCGATAATACCAGCCAACAGGACAGGGGAGGGGCCAAACCAAGCAGGGCTCTTTTAAAACGCAATGTCTCAATTGCTTTCGTTTGTACATCTTTTAACCAGTGGAATCGGAGGGCATCTCGGTTCTGATTCGCACCTGTAAGAAGGCTTTCTTCACGTCGCCAGCGACATCAACAGGGTCGAGGCGGCCTCGAACCAACACAATCCATAGTTCATTCTGCAGCGGTGGACCAGTGTTTAGGCATTCGTTGAGTGATGGTGCGCCGCTCCAGGCTCGTGCGGAGGCGTCGAATACAATTCTCAACTTCGTGCTCTCTGCTGTCTCGCGTACGACGCCCTTGTGCAGAATCTAGAACTCCCTTCCCTCAACAGTGGCGGGGGCGCGCTAAACTATTCCTTCTGCTAACTGCTCCTGGATCACTGCATTGTAATCGTTGAGAGTCTTGGTCTTTTCCAGTTTCCGTGCGAGGCCAGCCAATCTTCGCAGGCTTCCGTCTTTGTTAGATGGCAAGGGATGGTGGTCTCCCTTCCACAAGAGACCAGTTTCGTACCACCCTTCTTCACCCCTCCGCAACTGTTCCTTGAACTCCTAGTAGACAATACCTTGATCCTCTGTAGGCGAGTCAGCAAACCCGAGCACGTCTAGTTTACAGAATTCTTCGTAGTCCACACAGGATGTTTGAGTGAGAAGCATATTGGTGGTGTCTAGTTCCTGACCATGTGAAGTGATAGTCCAACCCAGCTTGGTGTAACTCGCTACAGGATCCCATTCTCTCCCGTTTCGTTGAGGCTCCGTGGTGCTGGTTCTTGGGCATTCACTGTTTCCGAGGATGAGGTGAACTGGCAACCGGGCTCTGTCATCTGTGTCGTCCATAGTTACGCCGTTTAGATGTGGGTGCTTCTCGATGAACTTCTTGCAACGAAAGTTATCTAAAGCCATAAGTTGCGGTTTCTCCACCTTGGTGACGTATGCTTCTATTTCGAAGTCTCCCTTGACAGATTGCAGTTTGATTCGGTAAACCTCCATCGTTCGGTTCACCGCACCCAACATCATTTCGATTTTTCGCATACGAGAATGGTGAGGTTTCGTGCCAATTCTATTCGGTAACGCAGCTGAGGCATAAGAACTTACGGCGCCACAATCAAGAAGAGCACGGCACTTGACTCTTGCGATTTTCACGACAGCCAATGGGTAAATGACCGCTCCATCGCTTACTTGTGCTGCTGTCATCGAGGATTCCATGGCCTATCTGTCACAGATAGATAAGTGGTACCTTCGCTTGCATGTCAAACACGTTCTCCTGCTTCTACATTCTGTCACCTTGTGATCAGCTCCTACGCAGTCGAAACATAGGCGTTTTCGTATCAAAATCTTCCTTCTTTTAGATGGCTCGATGACTTTAGCTTCCGCAGTACATGACTTTAGCTTCCGCAGTACATGCATTCTCGTGGGCGCCCCTCCCCTTGTTGGTTGTCATAAATCGTATCACGCGTGATTCGTCTGGAATGATGAAGGTCCTGGTTCTTGTGAGACGATTTGGTTGGTAGGGGATTTCGTTCCGCCATTTTCGAAGAGCAGCGACTAGCTTCGGAAAGTCTCATTCTTGCCGATCGTCATCTGCTCTTACAATATCTCCCCGAATCCAGTGTTTCTACCGCCTCTACATTACACAATAACTTTTCGTAAAACTGATGAATTTTCACGGGGTTTGAGTCACAGATGGTAGAACGTTCCATTATATTTTGGACATACGAGTGTACGATTTCAGATCTCTTACCATACTTGGATTTAAGAACGTTCTTCGCGCGCTCGTAACCCTCGGTAGAAGGGAAAAAAACCCCTCGGTAGAAACCATCAATCCCCGCCCTGACCTTTGGCTCTAGGAGATCCTTGAGGTAAGCTAACTTTGTCACCCCTGCCAAGTCACTTCAGCTATCTATTTCGGCTTCAAAAATGTTCCAAAAACGGAGCCAATACATTACCAGTCAGATATATCGTGCGTTTTCCCATCAATAACTTTCTTTAAAAGACCGAGTTTATTGATCTTGAACATTAACAATACGTAACAATACGTAAAGAGTGGTTTGATACTTGCATTGTAGAGAAGCAATCGATATTTAATGGGGAGATATCTCCGAACGCTTCCTAAAACTGCAATTCTTTGAAGCAGTTTCCGGCGCAGTATGTCAACATGTTCGTTCCAAGTGAGATGACTATCGATGTAAACTCCTAAGACACGTTCTGACTCAACCTTAGTGAGTTGCATGCCGTCAACTGAAAGGTCAAGAGTTTGTTTTCTCCACCTATTCTCTATACACCCCAAGCCACGTCTTATAGGTCAGCATTGATTTTGTTATCCCGCCTGCGTCCTGCGTCGATGACGCATAAAAATCTCCAACGGCTCGGCAAGGCACGCGTCCCGTAGGACGCAAAGATCAATCGATGGAAAGATGTTTTTCAACAATTATATCTTGTTTGTGTGATTTTAAATCTGTAATAAAACCTACCTCTAGTCAAGATAGCAATATCGTCTGCCTATAAAATAAGTCCAGAAGTAAAATTCTGAACGAAGCATTTCCACGCTGGAAGAGTGTTCCGACTGTTCCCGACAATCCCGAGAGTGACACAGTTACTGCCAGTGCTCAACCGCACCTGAACTTATCGGTAAAACAAGGGATAAGTTTAAGTTGTTATTTTAAGAACATTTTGTCTTTTGTTGTTCTTTAAAACAAAAAGACTGTATTTTAATTTCAGTATGCAGAAATACAGCGTTTTGCTTTTAAATGCTAATCGATATCAGGTATATAGTTTCGTTCCATCGCCGTTTCGTTCCAAGTCTTTTCGTTCCATTTAAAAGTCCTTTCGTTCCACAACAAACATAGCGACTGCGTTAAAACTAAGTGTACAGCTTACCTCAAGACAAGCAGTGGCAGCACATCAAGAAATTTGCCTTAAACGTGTCCTACTCTCCAATCCTCGCGAACGCTTGCATGCGAACACTTTGATGGACTGAAGACCAGGCCACGCGCGCGCATTAATCGTATAAAAATTGTCAGATACGCACCTTTGACGACCACAAACAATCTTTCATAGACATGTACGTATGATAAAACAACTTTCCATCAAACTTCTACACTTGTTAATTGCCACCCTTCTGAAGGAAAAGAGACTTCACTGAGCACTTACGAAGCCAGCTTGGATATGGTTACATACGCTCTATACGACCTCTGTTCAAACAGTGAGCTTATTTACAGCAAAAATTTTTATATTTCGAGTTATCAATTTAAAACTTTGTAAAACTGCTGGAATTTTTGTGGAACGAATTGACTATTTTGTGGAATGAAACGCCGTGTAACGAAACCATCATGGAATGAAACGACCGTAAAGAACGTCTGCTTACATGAAGGCTCATGCATCTTTAATTTAGGACTCGCTGGTTTTTGGATTGGGATTCATTGGTTCTGGATGATTTTTCATGAGATGAGTGTCAGTCTCAGGACTCAATACAGCTCTTTGTAACAAAATCACTGTAGGTGCAATATTTAAGCACATTTTATAGCGTCGAATACTCTCTCGGTTGTCCCCTTCGTTTTTTTGTTCCTTCGATTCTAAGGTATGCGCGAGTTAACTTTGGGTACTCGTCAAACGGTGGGACTAAATCCGTGTATAAACAAGTTGCTGGAAACGTGCTATTTGAGCTCTCTATTACCGGGGCGGTGCCTCTGTGGGTAGTGTTGGTGACTTGCAGTGCGTGATAAACTTATCAGGGCACCAGCCCGAAAGGAATAGAACAGGATGTTTAAAGGAACAGTGTCACGGATCTCGCGCATGTGTAATAGCGATATATCAACTTGAAAAAGCTGGTAATTTTTTTTTAAAGTTTTGTCGCCGATATATATCTTCGATTATCAACGCCATTCATATCGCACGGAACAAACAAACAAAAATCTTCAAAAGAGAAATATAGCTGAGGCTTCAATGCGTATTATAAAATTCAATCCTACGGACCAAATTGAAGATGGCTGGCAAATAAAAACTCTGTTATTCACTCGAGAGCATTATCGCGCGTTATCGGCTATTACCAATCTCGTATCCAACAAGGGCGGATGGAGTAATTGTTTTATTAAATTCTCAACCTTCGGTTTTGCTAAATTTTATTTAAGTTTAAGAAACCGGAAAGTGATGTGACTTTCGGGCGCCAAAACGACACGATCACATGATACGGGCACCGCCGTGCGAAATGTTGAATGAAAAATCAAAAGCGAAGCAAATTACAGCTGAACTAAAATTACAGAAATCCAAGCTTCACGGACTGTTTTGTTACGTTCGAGTAAAAACCTTACTGCAGTGTTCTCAATTGTTCAAAGTTCAAACTTATTGGGACGTGTAATAATTGTGCACATTTACACTGTCAGGAGCCTATGATGGGCTCCTGACACTGCAGTTGTAAAAATACTGGGGAAAGCTTCTTTGGTCGCTACGTGAAACGGAGGTTGTACTGGTTGAAAATTTATTTTCGACAAGAACTCCTTTCCCGGGCTCTTCAAGTGGAAATTCGTCTGGGACTAGTCGGCACTGCTGCTGGATTTAACTAAAACTTTATTTGCCTCAATAAAAGCGGCATCTTAGATAATGGAAAACGGTTTGTTGTGCGACGGCGAGCGAAGGAAAGTTACGATCAATGGCGGCTCTTATGCATGGACTTCATCGATGAACTTTTGCAATACGTGCCATCTTTCTCCCTTGCAGAGGTGTAAAAACACTTCAGACAAACAGTCAGTTCTTCTTTTGACATTTCTTTCATCGGTTTCAAAAATTTGGTGCCACCAGGACTAGCAAGCCGAACTTTGTAGCTTTTTTGTTGTTACGGGGACGGCATTGTCCACAATTTCTTGTATTCCGTCTGTAGATAGCTCACCGAATCTGTTTTTTCATCCATTTTTTTGTCCACCAAACTTGGCTTCCCGTGGAAAATGTTATGCTGAGCGACATGTCAGGCACATTTGAAAATTGTATTAGTTGAATTTGCGCCATATAAATAAATATTATTATCATTATCATCATCATCATCATCATCATCATCATCATCATCATCATCATCATCATCATCATTCATTCATTTCCATATAAGGTCAAACGCAGGTATATTAGCTGGTAACCGAGATCGAGTGAACCAATGAGAAAGCTAGAATTGCATTATCCGAGGTTGAGAATTGAGAATTGAGAATTTTCGTACTAAGGAGATCGCGTGCCCATTGGATTGACATCTGAATAAGTTGGAAACCTTGAACAGTCTTATCAGAAAACTTTGACAATGATTAATTAAATAAGCACTCAGTGGTAAACACATTGAACGCACCACCTTCTGCCTGCCAGCAGACAGCAGCCAAATAAACGCAGGTGAAACTAACCTGATCTGGTCCGAGGCATCTCCGGCATTGAGTGTCAGGTGCTGCAGTTGATCTGGTGGTAAATCATCTTCTGAAAGATAATTGTGTCGAAGCAATGTCAAGAAAAATAACTCCTTCATTTCCCATCCTTCATTTTTTCCTACCCCCCCCCCCCCCATCCCTTACTGCTCCCCTTTCCTTTCTTCCTGCCTCTTTCCCTCTCTTTCTCCCTTCCTTTCTTCCTTCGTTCCTCTCCCCCTCCCTTCCTCCCTTCCTTCCTCCATTCCTTCCTCCCTCCCTTCCTCCCTCTCTTTCTTCGGGAAAAAAGTGTGCTGAAATTCATCACATATTTCAAGAAATGTTAATGACACACCGTATTAAAATACCTCCTAACCAAATTCAAGATGTTCTTTTCATGACGATGAAATTCAAGTCCCCATCAACATTGTAGGACACATGTTTGAAGGCGCTTGAAAGAAAGGCTCAAATTTATAAGGTTTCGGTTAATTTACCTTCAAAAGGGCACGTTTTTCCAACGACTGTATTAATGCCATGAGCGCCCTTCATGAACTGTGGCCATGAAACCAAATCTCCCCGCTCCACACCACACTTGGAAGACAGCCACACATTAATGTGTCCCAGCTTTCCTGAGAACATTTCATCTGTCTGGTTTCCAACACCCGCAGTAAAATGTTTGTTCGATGCTAGTTGCACTCCAGTTTTAATTTTTTTTTCCTTCATGGAAAAGCCTTCCACCATGGTAAACCATGAAGATGCCATCCACACTGTGCCAGTTAACACAAAGGCCATGCCAGTTGTTGTCACTCACGTATAATAACGGGTCAGTGATGGTTCTAAAGCAAAACATGAAACACCAACTGAGATTATTGCCTCGCGTGGGAACTGTACCTCGGAAAGCAAACAAACTAAACAAAAGTAAAACTTATTTGGAAATACATGTTCCAAAATTCAGATTTTGAAATACATGTCCGCTAAAACGTATCCATATAAACTTTCAAATGAAAGCTTTTGAAGGATTAGTCATAACCTTTTTAATCTTGTGATCTATTACTTCGTGAAAGGTGACTGACTAGACCGTCATTGTCTACACGAAAGCTTAACTAAGCATTATTCTCATGTGGTAAATTTAATTATGCTGTGAATCTGCTTCTATATCTCCACTTTAAACCGTAAAACTTCGCAACAGTTGTCTACCTCTGTTCATCCAAGAGTGTGAATCTCAGTTGCCCCTCCTCAGATGAGATTGACAAAGCAATATTATCATCATCAATGAACTCAGAATCCGAAAAGTGGAGAAGACCAATATGATGCGTATCAATGGTTTTCAGCCACAGGCATATTGTGAATGCTTCAATGGCCTTATCTCCAGTAACAGCCACTTTTGAAATCTGGTTCGTTTGTCGGTGAAGGAAGCCTAGGTAAAAATCATGATCTGCTTGATAACCGTCGTTATCAAACCTAGCAAAGTCTGGTTAAACCAATTTCCCATTACTTTCAAGAAAACAATAGACTTAAAACCTCCTGGTGTTGAACCTGCTGGTACACCACCGGAAGTCAGGTTCACATTTAAATGCCTGGTCGCAGGTTATGAAATGATAAGCCTGGAAAATATGGTCCGGCATTTGTAGTAACATGAATTACCTTGATAGGCCGCTGACCGAGACTTGTTGTGTTCACGGGTAATTCTATTGTTATCTTTATCCCTTAACGGATTTAACAACATTCAGAGACGAGGACAGCTTGGTTTTTCCAGGCTTTGAAAGTAAGTTTGTTCAAATATCAAACTCGGCCGAAAACATGACAAGTCTTAAGCGTTTATATGAAATTTATGATCACGAGATTTAAAGTATTAATTGTTCTCCTTTGACTTCTCCATATAAATAAAATATGAGAAGATGTTTAAACTGGTGAGAAAATATGAGAAAACGAGAGCTTTTGTTTCCCTCTTTCATCAAGGCAAACGACGGACGGGAACAAAATATCGCATCGAAAATTTAGGATTATCTTGTTTTAATTTGTTCCTTTCATTTGATTTTTGTTCTTTTGAATGAAGAATTCCAACATGTGGGATAACTGTCGAAAAGGCTGGAACTTGCTATTTTCATCTGCTATTTAAAAAAACCAAAACCAAACCGAAACAAAACAAAAACAAAAAAAGTACAAAAGATGCCGGGAAAAAAAGACGTTTTGCAATCAACGATTCTCAATCACAAATATTGCACCTTTAATATTAAGGGTTGAGTTTGAAGCTATTCCTTCATGTTTCGTCTAATTTCGAACATTCTGAGTATTTATGAGAATGAATATATGAAAATCATATATTTGAACTGCGGATTAATGATTAAATATGTGACTGATCATCCCAGTTATGAACACTACTTAAGCAGTAGTGAAAATAAAGCCTGAAAAAAAAATTCAGGCTAGCACGGGATTCGAACCCACGACCTCTGTGATACCGGTGCAGCGCTCTACCGACTGAGCTAACAAGCTATCTGGGAGCTGGTCGTTTTTGTTGGTTAGTTGTGTAATACGAAAATTTGGTTTATCAACGGAGTTGATAATGTAAATTGACCACCGTACAGGGATTCGATTAGCTGACGTTTCGAGCGTTAGCCCTTCGTCGGACCGAATCGAGGAATTGTGGGTTGTGTATGGTTTATATACAGGAAATGGAGCTACGCTATTGGTGGTAACATGGTAACGTGAAAAACATGAATAAATTAATTGAATGAAAAGCGCTCGTTGACACCGTGGGATTAAGAGTGCCAATTTGAAAGATCAGTTTTTGCTCGAGATTTTTACGGCTTTCCGTGGTACCTTGATGTAGGGAAAGGCCGGAGATCGACATGTGTTGTTTGGAATGGTTAGGGAGATTAAAATGCCGAGCGACAGGTTTGGATGCGTCTTTGTCATCTTTCTCAACATCACGAAGATGTTCTCGGAATCGGTCACCTAGTCGTCTTCCTGTTTCGCCGATGTATAACTTTTTGCATAATGTGCAGGTTATGCAATAGATAACATTTGCGGAGGTACACGTGAAACGATCAGTGATCTTAACAGATCGTTTAGGGCCCGATATTTTGTCAGTGTTTTGAATGAAAGGACAAGTTTTGCATCGCGAGCGCGCGCATTTAAAAGTGCCAGGTTGTTCAGTCGTTTTGAATGCGCTTTTAGCTAGAATATTACCTACATTTTTGTCGCGTTTGAATGAAATCAGTGGTGGTTCCGAAAAGATTCTAGCAGTTTCTGGATCATTTTGCAGTATCTTAAAGTTATTTAGAATGATGGCTTTAACTGGGTTATTATGCGGGTGAAATGTGAGGGTGAATGGAATTCTGTCATTCTTTTCCTTTTGTGACGTCTGTAGTGCTAACTGTTGATCAATCTGCTTAGCGCGGTGATGGCCCGATTGAACTACAGAATCAGGATAGCCACGTTTCTCGAAAAAATGGCACATTTCCTCTGATTTGTTGGAAAAATCAGAGTCATCCTGATTCTGTTTCTAGTTAAAAGCGCATTCAAAACGACTGAACAACCTGGCACTTTTAAATGCGCGCGCTCGCGATGCAAAACTTGTCCTTTCATTCAAAACACTGACAAAATATCGGGCCCTAAGCGATCTGTTAAGATCACTGATCGTTTCACGTGTACCTCCGCAAATGTTATCTATTGCATAACCTGCACATTATGCAAAAAGTTATACATCGGCGAAACAGGAAGACGACTAGGTGACCGATTCCGAGAACATCTTCGTGATGTTGAGAAAGATGACAAAGACGCATCCAAACCTGTCGCTCGGCATTTTAATCTCCCTAACCATTCCAAACAACACATGTCGATCTCCGGCCTTTCCCTACATCAAGGTACCACGGAAAGCCGTAAAAATCTCGAGCAAAAACTGATCTTTCAAATTGGCACTCTTAATCCCCACGGTGTCAACGAGCGCTTTTCATTCAATTAATTTATTCATGTTTTTCACGTTACTATGTTACCACCAATAGCGTAGCTCCATTTCCTGTATATAAACCATACACAACCCACAATTCCTCGATTCGGTCCGACGAAGGGCTAACGCTCGAAACGTCAGCTAATCGAATCCCTGTACGGTGGTCAATTTACATTATCAACTCCGTTGATAAACCAAATTTTCGTGTTTCACTCCCCCACCGACGCAGCACCACAGTTTCTTTAGAAACTAATCCCTTTTTTAGTTGTGTAATAATTGACTTTTTCTCAGAATAAGCCCCTTTTAAATGGCTTCGCTGTCATGTAAAACGATATAGTTGTTTTACTTTATTACTTTTTTCAGTTTAATTGTTGCTGTCATTTAGGTAACTCCCTTTCTAATTACACAGTTTCGAACGAATCCGTGTAAAGTTTTGATAACGAAAAATCATCTTCCCACGGGATAAAAAATATCCTTCTAATATCGGCATGCTATATAATACGGTTTCGCTAATTATTGTCGCGCACTATACCTTTCCAAACTTTTTTCCCTCTTAGGATAATTTCTTATGCAACGTGATTTAATTCTGAACTAACTTTATCGTGATGAATCCCGAGTTAAACTGCAGGAGACTTTATCAAGAAAATTGTTTCACAACAACAGACAATCTTCACCCGTTGCTATCTATGGATAAACTAATTTCCACATAAATATCCTGATCCTGCAGAGAGTTTACCTGACGATCAATTAATTGTTTCACTCTATTTGAACTGAATAATTCATTAAACAGACAGTATCGATTAACATAAACTGTTACTTATCTTTTCCTTTTGTTATCACAAAATGTTGTCCTTGCAGCGAATCTAATAACACGACTGTGAAAGACTTGCAATACTTGGTCTTTCAAATAGTTTATAAAGGGTGGGTTAGGTGGGAGCTTTCAATGTTACAGAATGCTAGAATGCCACTTTTCTCCGATTTCGGTTGTTCTTGAATTAAATACAAGTCTTACATATGTGGCCCTGAGAATGAGAGAGATCACATAAACTATAACGTGTAAAACAGGAACAACATCTTTTCATTCGAGTCTTGCCCAAACTGATCGGATGTTCTTAATAATAAGGACTGATTATACCTGAATAATGTGCGTTGTGATGAAAATCAGGAACACAGAGTACACATCAAAAGTGAAAAAAAAAATGGAAAAAAATTTTGCAATCTGTGTGTTACGACGACACGTTCCTGTTCAGATCACGCAGTCAAATTCCACGCTTAACATCTGATCAACCGCACTCCAAAGGACATGAGCTTTACGACACTACACCACTCGAAAACATCAAATCAAATCTCACGGTAGATCCACTGCGTAAAAAGTTGAGTATTCAAGAATATTCTTGCTTCGAATACGTGTTCTTGACTCCTTAGAATCCTAGAGTATTCTATACGCACACCACACGTGACGTATTCTGGAATATTCGAATGGAATACACCCGATTACCCGTTGTCCAGAATCATTCGCAAGTGTTCTTTAAGCCATACGTTTTCTAATGTCATGCGCCTATAGTGTGACAGCGAATCAATCCCTAAAAAGAACCCAGTAAGTCTGGCAACTGTGTGACATCGGGCTCGAAACGTTCAATATGTTTGCAGTAATGGCAAACTCAATGAGAAAACTCTTCCAGTAGTCTATTCGGAAGGGTAAGGGACGTTCTTTACGTACATTTACTGGTCATTACGAAAGCTGTAACTGATGACTGTGTATACGTTTAGTCGCCTTTACGCGCCTTTACAGAAACAAGAAGAACCATGTCGACCCTCTCGGCGAAACCGTTTCGGCTTTACGCGTCTTCAAGAAAGTATAAAGAATTAGTGAATTCAGCTGTGAATTACTCACTCTGACAGGACGAATTCAGGAACATTGGAATGGAAAACGTCAGAATGCGCTTAGTTCAAAATCATTCACAAAACTTTCCCCTTAAAAGCATACTTTGTCTAATGTTGTGGTCCTAAAGTATGGCAAGGAATCAAATCCTAAAAAAAGTTTCAAAATCGTGTAACATCAAGAAACGCTTTAATAAATATTTGCAGTGATAGCAAAATCAATGGCACGAGAAAGCATGTATCGATTGTCTCAGAGCGCTATAAATAAAGTACGGGAGTACTTTCGATGAGTAAATTTACAAAAAATAACGTCAAAAACTGAGCTGCATTACTTGAGCTGTAGGCATTCCTTCCTTACCATTCAACTTCGTTCGTGTAAAGGAGCTCAGTCCTTTACGTAAGCAAACGGGGCATCACGTCAACTTTCTAGTGATAAAGATTCTGATGAAAATTAACCCTCTCATTCTCAAGAGCAACTCTAAACAACTCTCACGTTTCATTTGGTGAAATAGTGAAGAACATAAGCATTGTTGAAAACCACAAGCACTACCCTGAAAATGAAGCTGAAAATGAAACCACAAACTTAACCACATCGCATGACTTAAAGTCAATGGCTGTGGGAATGAGAGAGTTATCACTCACCAGTTCAGTATCTTTCTATAACAGGTGGTAATTAGTATTTGTCAGAGTAATCGATGAAATGTAGTTGTGAATTCTTGACCCACAAAAAGATGGTAAAAACTGAACAATTTGAATTTAATTCGAATTTGGGCCGACCCAAATTAACAAAATTACGCCTGTTGATTCAGAAGTCGAACTTAATTTGTCGTTTCACAAGCGTTCTTCATACAGTTCCAGTTCAGTAATGAGTACAACTGTTTACACATACAATATAAAAATTTACGCATTAAGTTCGGCACATGAAAAGTTTGGCGTCTAAATCAAAGCCGTTCTGGATCCAAAGTCGAAATTCCCGCCTCCTCCAGGCGAAAAGAACGGTTGAGCCGTTAAAATAGCCCTTCTTAATTGATTCAGACGCCGAACTTTTCATGTACTTGATTGAATGCATTAGGTTCAGTTCATCAAAAGTACGGCGTCACTGTCATTTAGGGAGCTTAAGCAACGAAGACGGCTGACGGCAACGAGAAGCCACTAAAAAATAGGCTTAGTGAGCAAGAACAATTCCTCTGCACGATCTTTTTGCATTTTGGTACATTTCTTTGCCGTCCTCAGCAAAACAATAAATGTGAAATGACCCAAGTTTTATCTTTTCTTGAGAACGTGATCGAATGGCGGCAAATTTTTCTTTCTATTTTCTTACTTTGACGTCATTCATAGTAACTTAATTAGTTCCTGGACATGTCGCCAGCAGCAAAGTTATATTTGAAATGACGTTTTCGTTGTCGTCGCCGTCGTTGCTAACGACATTCCATTGAGCATACAAACAAAAAGTTTCCGAGTTTAGGCCGTATATATAGACATTTTATCGTTTGTTCTATCTGTAAAGACGTCTGGAAGACGATTGTCAAATTGAAAGTTATGATTTCGTCACTGTCGACGTTTAACTCGGCAGTGATGTGAGTTAATTTGTAAAACTGAAAGTTTCAAGTTTCATACAGCAAAACTTCAGATATAACGTGACGTGGACATTAAATGACAGTTATATTTTTAAAGGTAGCTGTTAATACATGTTATTTAAACCCTCTGTCAAATAAAGTTTTGTTGGATCAATTTTACGGTGGCTAGCCTTTTTGCTTAACTTCAAACAAACCGTTTTGGCCCTTCTACCTTCGCATGAAAAAAAGAAAATTACGGGTAAATTGACGTTTCCCAAAAAGGGATCCCCTCTATACTCGGGAATAGCTCAAAGTTCAGAGCCAAATGCTAAAATACCAAAGGATATGCGTGTGTATGTGTTGAATGAACACGCCATTAACACATATTTAAGAACACCGTGTTCAAAGCGAATGCGAGGCACTCGATCAGGATCAGACTTAGCATATTCTTGAACACGAGGATTGTTCAAAGATGTTCAGGCCCGAATACCCCAGGCTACCACTACAATACGCAAAATCATGGCGTCATTCGTCTGTAAACGTCCCGAATACAACCTGTATGACATGCTGTACGCGTTGGTATCCACGCATGTCAACGTCCAGAATCCCGTTCGTCAGCATTGCCGTGTTCGCATCGTATGCTGGTTCGAATACTCCGAGGTATTCTGACATGTTCAAACATCTAACGATCATCAAACCTCAAATAGTACCTACATTAATATTTTTAGGCCTGAATTTGGGCGTATGAATTTCGAATGCTTCGACGTATGCAAAAATATTCTAATCGAATACGGAAAAACAGGCCGGATTCTAATCGGATATTCCAGGCATACGTCGCGTCACGCGTCCTCGAATACCTTGGAATACTATCGTATACTCCGGATGTATCGATCCGTATTCGGGTACATTCGGGCCCGAATATCGGCCTTTTTGCGCAGTGTTCTCACGATGTAAACATCGTTCTTTCCAACAAGAAACCTCTGTCTTCATAAAGATTTGCAAGAGAGCTCGAAAAAGACAAGCCAAAGAGCTGGAAGTTAACTTTTTCTAACTTTTTCTACTACAACGACTCCATTGACATTTAAGATTATGCTCGATATCAGCTTTTATACCATGCCATAGAAAATACAGCCAATCAGAACGCAAGAAAGCCGTTGTATATTTGTCAGTATTCCAACGAACCTTCCCATCGATCAGTGCAATTCAACGGTATCACACCCAACCTTCCCATCGTGCGTTGTGATTGTTTTTAGCGCTTGTAAATTAGTATGAATTCTTCAACCGTTCGACTATAATAACTTTATTTTTGGTCATGAATCATATTTAATAAAAATTTTGAAAAAGGTTTAAAAACGCTGTCAAGAGGGTGGACAGTAGGCGTATCTAGCATTGATTATGCTGGTTTTGCTGGCCACTGTATTTTCTATGGCATGGTATAAAATAGTTTAAAAAGGCTCGTGTGTATAGCAAGAAAATACGAGTGACTCGTGGGATATTCCACGGTATATCACTCGAAATTTTTTAATGCGGGGTTTTCGTTTGTCTTATTTTTAGGCACTGTCTTGCGCTATCTCTGTTAGGCGTACAGCACGCTGTGTTATCAACTGTAACGTTGAATTTTGTTAGTTAGCTCTTGTTTTGTCTAAGTCATTCCTTTAAAAGTACATGTCCCTTCACATTTACAGCCGAATATAACCTGGGTTGAATCAGAAAACCTAAAAGCTCAATTATTCTTTTAACAGGCCGCATATAATGACGCTAGTGCTCCCCCCCCCCCAAAAGGGAAGTGACGAAAGGACACGTCAATATCACGTCAATAAAAATAAACATCAAGGATAAGGACAAGCAAAGGACAAGTCAGGGAACTTCTGAACATCTCAAGTGTTTGTAGGTTAGTTTACTTAGATTTTAAACACGCCGGCAAAGGGGCGCACAAGGAAAAGAACTTCGCTTCTGAAAAAATGAAATATTTTCCTGCAAATAGAGTTTTTATGTCTATGCCTGACTGTTTGCTGTTTAATGGTTTGTGCGAAGCTGGGGACCGTTGGGAGAACTTGATCACATGAACCATGTGCTCGTCATTCGTCTCAATTCAGCTCCGGGTCAAGACGTGTTTTTGTCTCTACGTGGCAAGTTCAATTATTTCATTAATTTTAATTTCCTCTATTAGTCAGTGTTGAGGCTCGCGCTCAACACCAGGTAAAGGTCAGCAGTTTCCTCGCGCCTACATACGGGCAATCTCTCAACGCACATAAAAAACAACACACGTTTTTCTCACGATCCTGTGCTTTGTTAGCGTATTTTTGGAGCCTTTTCCTCCTGTTTTGTCCGTCTTGGACTTTTTACCAACCGTCGATACTCGGTTAGCGGTGTTGTCAAATATTGCTGGTTATTCGTGCCTTTATAGCTATGTTGTTGTTATTTTTGGTCTTTCTACCGCTAATTTTAATTATTTGCAGAATAAAACGGAGTTTTCAGGAGATACATCGAGCCTCCTCGGTTTTTGCCCGTAAACCTCGTCACATTCTTATCGATCTCTTGGGATAAGCCTCGCCTGGGGCGCCTATTCATGGTTTTATTCGAGTAATTGTTCGTCGCCTCGATAACAATTACTACGTTGTTCACAGAGCATCACAGCACAGGTACAACGGAAGCACGTGCTCTCGTCGGATAACATTTCTACCTCATGAGCGACAGCCTCCGTTGAAAACACCACAGTTGTTCAGAAAATCGCTCAATTACCACCCGTTTTACCTTTGCTAGTTCACAGTCTGGCAAAATAAACATTTCTTCGTTTATGACATGACAGACCGAGAAGTTGACAAGCGAGAATCGCGACCATTTACACTGTTAAACCCCGAAGATGTCAGACGTGAAAGGGTTTTATCCTTGAAGCGTTCCCGTTCGGGTGACCTGAGTTTGCTCACCGAAGCTCGGAAAGAAGTTGAAGCACTCTTGCGTTACAAAACCCCACCGTGCGTTACATTAGTGAGGGACACGTTCCACCGATACAAGACTCAGTGGAAGAACTTCGTCTTACAACACAACAAACTTATGGAACTTATTGACGTAGAAGAACAGGGCCAGATTTCCGAGCAGTTAAACACCTTAGCCCAACAAATGATAGATCTCGCTGCCTCTGTGAAGGAGTTTATTTGCGACGCTGCGACTGAGTTAAACGAGCGTGTCATGCACGATTTGCAAAATATGACAAAGCCCAGCCGCCGTAGATCTGTGGGGTCACGTAGTCGCCGCTCTTCGAACAGTTTTTCTAGTTCAAAATTACAAACTCTTAGGTTGGAGGCGGAAAAGGCTCGGTTGGCTCTCGTTTTCGCAGAACAAAAACAACAGCGTAAAATTGAAGCCGAAATGAAGATATTAGAGCTGGAAAGAAAGCAACGGGAACTTATGAGGAGGCAAGAAGTCGAGGAAGAACAACTGTAAGACACCATCAGGCTGGAATCTCTCAAAACTGAGGCTGACAATAAGCTCGCTGAAGCAAGGAAAATGGCTGCCATTATGGAACTAGAGGCCAAAATTGCTCAAGACATGGATTCCGAATTATCACACAACGGGACGACATCCATGGACTTAACGGATGTTAGTCACGCACTGCCTTCACCCGGCATTACTTTTGATCCGCCTCTGACTGCCACTACTCCGGTGTTGTCGTCGCCTTCAAAGGCAAATATTGCCCCTGGTGTTAGTGCCTCTTCGACAGTGACCAGCTTGGAACCACCTGTAATGAGCAGCGTTTCCCCTCAGACGTCACATTATGCAGCTCCACCCTTAAAGCCAAGTTTGTCAACACCAGCCTTCGCAAGAATGACACTCACCTCTGCACATCATCCCAAGATTGGTGCTTCATCGTCAGCGACTACCAGTGGTCCACAACTACCTGTAAACAGCCTCTCTCCGTTAGCCTCACCATATTCACCTCCACCAGTAAAGACAAGTTCATCAGTGCCAGCCTGCACCAAAGCAACAGTCACCTCTGTACACCCCCCTGGAACTAGCATTCTGCCTTTGGCCACAGAAAGAAACCCAAACTCACTGATAGTGAACAGCCTTCCTCCTTGGACACTGCCCTACCTGCTCCGTCTGTAAACCCAAGCTTGAACATATCACCGATCTCTCCTGCTCGTGATGAAGTCCTTACCATGGTTGCCTCAGCTATGAAAGACATTTCGATGACGCAGCAAAGGCTTGCCTACAACCGAACTCTCCCACCCATCCAGTTCCAAAGGTTTAGTGGTACACCAGCGGAGTTCCCTTTGTTCAAGCAACGTTTTAACCGTATTGTGATGTCACGAGAAGACGTAGACGATGATATCAAGATGACTCGTCTACTGCAGTTCCTGGATGGGGAGGCCAAACAGGCTGTCTCTGGCCTTGAGACTGTCACAGGCGGAGTCCACCAAGCACTGCAGATTCTTGAACAGAGATATGGAAGGCCTTGTATGATTGTTAGTTCTGTGGTCACCAGTCTAGTGAAAGGACCTCCCATATCTAGCAGTGATAAGGTCGCTCTCCGGAAATTTGCTGACTGCGCTACAAGGGCCCTCGCCACTCTAAGATCCATGAACTGCCTGACACAAATCAATCAAGGGAACATTGTCAGTATGACAGAACGCCTACCAAAGCCACTTCAGGACAAGTTTTGCTGCGTTACCTTTTGACCTGGAAACAAAGGGTACCCCGACTAATTTTGTTGACTTTGTAAGGTAAGCATGCAAGCATTGCAAACCACCCTGTCAGTTACAACAACATTTCAGCTACAACAATCCCCTCGGGAAAAAAAGGCAGCTGTCTAATGGGAAATCAGACCTACCAAAAATCCCCATGTCCATCAGCAACCGTGACAAGCAGAGTGTGCAGTCATACAAGCCACCTCAGAAGAATGCCAAGGGCAAATCCAACAACTGCCGCTGCTGTGGTCAAGTGCATCACGAGAAAGGATGTCCCTTGTCTCTTTGAAGAAACTGTGCCCTAACTGCCTTAAGGACACTGAACACTCAACGGGCACCTGTCCTAGTTTCTTCAGATGCCGAATTGAAGGATGCGGTGCCTTCCACCACTCCATTCTTCACCCAACATAGCTTCACAATCAGTTCATCCGAAAAAACCAGCTCTGTCGACTCAGCCTCAGCAGTCGACACCGCAGCTTTCACCACCGCATGTACCACTACCAGGACCGAGGACCCAGGTACCATCCTCCTACAAGTCGTACCAATGCACGTAATTGGTGCTGATGGGTTAGCTGTAACCACTTATGCAATACTAGATTCTGGCTCTGAGATTACCCTTGTTGATCCATCCCTTGTTAGTTCCCTAAGAATCAGTGGCCAACCAGACCATTTGGTCCTCTCAACAGTGAGCAATCAAGAGCCTCAAGAAAGAGAAAGGGTCGATCTCGTAGTGGAATCCCTTATCGATGAACAACCTCAGCAGCTTCAACTGAAAGGAGTGTGGTCTGGGAAAGAACTTAACATCCCGTTACGCCACCAAGGTATCATCAGAGACAAGGCAAGGTGGCCACATCTTCAGGATGTTCCTTTTCCAGACGTCGCATTACAGAAGGTCTCGCTGATCATAGGAACCAACGTTCCCGAGGAGTTTATCTCCCTGGAAGTTCGATGCGGAAACCCAAACGACCCTATAGCAATCCGTTCGTGTCTTGGCTTCACCGTTCTAGGAAGAACAGGGGACAGATCAGCACAACAACGCTATGATGTTCACTACATCCACACGGCGACCGATGACATTTCACTCAACCACCAGGTAGAACGGTTCTGGGAACTGGAATCTCTTGGCACTACCAAACCTTACACGTTAATGTCAATCGAAGACAAGCATGCTGAACGGATCACCAAGAGCTCAATCTCTAAGGCAAATGACCATTACTGCATGGGCCTCCTGTGGAAAAACGATCAGCCTAGCCTTCCCTTCAACCGTGCAATGGCTGAGATACGTCTCCGTCACCTGAAGCGACGCCTGGAAAGGGACAAGGACCTGCACGATTAGTATCATTCAATCATCAACATTTATGTTACTAAAAGAAAATCAGAAGACGATATAGCGGACAGACGTGACCACATGGCGCTCCTCTATTTTGTGCTTTTATCTCTGTCGTATTGCGGACTTGAATGGAATTCTCTCTTAGAATACTCAGGCAAAAACACCATCGTTGGTGTGTGTGCTCTTTCTAGACTGGATTTTGCCAGATCAAGTTGCTTTTTAGCAAGATTTCCAACAGCAGTTTATGCAAGGTCGAGAGCAAAGAGGTACTCAGGACAGAGAGTTGCTTACTATCGAAATGCTTCGGCTACAACACAGTTTGAGTTGCTCAAACTGTCGGGCGATGTTCCTAATAACCCTGGACCGGTCAAAGGATCCAGTTATACAAGATCTCTATGTACTGGATGCGTAAAAGCTCTGAAGAAAAATCAAAATGGCGTCCGTTGCAGTGGTTGTATCAACACCTATCACAGGAAATGCACTGGCATGAATTTCAAGGAGTTGTGATCCTATTCTACGGCACAGTCTCCAACATGGTACTGCATTAAATGCTCTCTACCTTCACTTAGTGACAGTTTCTTTGAAACTCTACTCTCGAAGAAGAAAATCAAGATGAAGTAGAGTCGGAGTCAGTGGACGAGACCTGGTCGGTCTTTGATCAAATTGCCAGGAACGATGTTTCAAACTTTAAGCTGGGACACATTAACGCTAACAGCATTGGCGGATTCAAATTTCATGAGATCAGATCTTGGCTTCTTTCTGGCAGATTCGACTTGCTGATTATATCAGAGAGCAAGATTGACGCGACTTTTCCGGACAGTATGTTTCATGTCGATGGTTTTCGATTGTGTCGTTGTGAAAGAAAGGCAGGCGGCGGCGGATTATTGGTGTATGTTAGGAGTGACATCTGCTTTATCCGAGTCAAGCAGATAAAAGGGCTCCCTTCCGAAAAGTGGTCAAGTTTTAAAACTGAATCTATCGTCCTCAATATTAAGCTTGGTAAAGCTTGGATCACTGTTTGTGGAATTTACCGGCCTCCGTCGATTCCGAAATCACAATGTTGTCATGAGCTATCATCGCTATTCGAGGCAGCATCAACACTGACGAGTAGAATATTGTTTGCGGGAGATTTTCAGAACCGGAAAAAACCACCAAAAAACGGTAGAACTCTACTAGATATGCTAGATATTTTAAACCTGCATTGCTTGATTACTGAACCGACTCGAAAGTCCAGGACATCTCAAACTACTCTCGATTTAATTCTCACAAATAACAAGAGAAATATTGTTGCATCTGGCGTAGTGGATACGCACATCAGCGATCATTTGTTGGTTTATACAATCGTACGATCATCGTCACCAAGAGCTCGATCACGCAAGATTTGTTTTCGTAGTCTCAAAAATTTTAGCCAGGAGAACTTTGTGCGTGATATGCAAATTGTGCCTTTCCACATCATTGACGTGTTTGATGAACTTGATGATAAGGTTTACGCATTGGAACAATTGTTTCTAGATGTTGTAAATAGGCACGCCCCCATTAAGCAAACAATGGTACGAGGCAATCAGGTGCCATACATGACGGAACAAAGGAGGAAAGCGATTAGATACCGCAATAAACTGTGGAAAATATTCACGCGCAATCGTACGGATGCAAATTACGAGTCGTACAAAACTCAACGTAACACCTGCACCTCTCTCAGGCGAAAAGCGATAAAACAGCACTTTGTAAATAAATCAACAGAGCCTGATAACCCACGCGAGTTCTGGTCTACCTTCCGCCCTTTTTTTCATACTAAAAGTAGACAAGCCAATGGTATCATCTTAAAAGAAGAAGACAGGATTATTACTGACAAAAAGGAAATTGCCGAATTGTTCAATGAACATTTTGTTCACATCGCTGATAATGTACCTTTGAGAGAAGAAGAGGATTATGGCGAGGATTTTGCTAATCATTCGAGTATCAAAGCAATCTTTGAAAACAGGGTCGCAGACGAACTAGCTTGCTTCAGTTTTCATCGCACAAGTAAACCTCAGGTTGAAACCTTACTGAAAGAGATCAATGTGCACAAGTCGCCTGGTCACGATATGATCCCACCACGGCTGGTGAAAGACGCGGCAGCTGTTATTGCCGAGCCTCTTACAAGCATTTTTAACTATTCCATTGAAAATTCCTGTTATCCTGCAAAATGGAAGATGGGCACGGTGACTCCCTTGTTCAAAAAGGACGACGAGCTTTGTAAGGTCAATTATAGGCCCGTAACTGTGCTCCCCGCTCTGAACAATATTTTCGAAAGGCTTCTGGCAGGGCAGATGTATGAAGTTTATCTTGAAATACTTTCAGACTTCATTAGGGCGTACAGGACGTTTCATAGTTGTGAGACCTCACTGTTGAGGTTGACGGAAGACTGGAGGATGATGCGTGACAGAGGGGAGCTCGTTGCGGTGGTCTCTATGGATCTCTCCAAAGCGTTTGACGTTATTCAGTATCTACTCCTCCTTTCCAAGCTCAAGGCCTACGGTATGGATGAGAAAAGTTGCGCTCCACTCAGGCACTATCTCTCTGGCAGATCTCAGAGTCAAGATTGGGGACACCTGCTCCGCAAGGAAAAGTGTCGGACGTGGGGTCCCGCAGGGAAGTGTGTTAGGTCCAATGCTATTTAACTTTTTTATCAATGATCTCTTCTTCCACGTCAAGACGGCCAAGCTGAACGCTCATGCTGATGATCATCAGGTATATTATTCCCACGTCGATCCAGTGACTCTAGACGCATGCGTAGCTAATAATGTCAAGGTGGCCAATCCCTGGTACCATGAAAATGGAATGGTAGTTAACGAGAGCAAGCACCAGGGTCTAGTCCTTGGTGATACGGACTATAGTTTTTCCTTCCCAGTAAAGGACACATTAGAAATTTTTGGAATGGAAATAGATAATAAGCTGGACTTTTCTAGTCACATATCCAATTTATGCAAAAGGATCAATAATCAATTTAATGTTATGCTGCGCTTTCGAAAACTCATACCCAGGGACACCCTACTTAAGCTTTACAAAGCGTACATTTTACTGTATTTTGACTATTGTTCTTCAGTTTGGCATTTTTGTGGGACGCGAAATACGGATAAGCTAGAGGCGCTAAATAAGAGAATACTTAGACTTATACTTGGGGATTACTTGTCTCCATATGATAGCCTTCTCAATAGGGTCAACACTAATTCTTTATGCAATAAGCGCGTTCAGAAACTCCTTATATTATTATATAAGAGCCTGCTTTTCACTCATTTTCCGGCTTATATGAAAGATATGTTTTCACTTCGGTCCTCTTCTTAGAAAACCTAGAACAACTAGTTATGGCCTTAATTCGTTTTCTTTCTTCTCACCTAAACTATGGAATACACTGCCTAACTCTATCCGTATGAGTGCATTTACAGATTTTAAGAGGGAAATCCAGGGCCGTATCTTTGTGTAATCGCTTTCGCATATTTTCACTTTTGCTGTTTAAATTTCTAATGATATGTAATATATACTTGTAAATACTGTGTATTTTAGTTGTTTTGTATAGATATATATATATATAATACTTTCTTTTTATGTTTTCTCGAAGATATTAGCTCTTGCAAGCTACAATGAAATTCGAGAGAAAATGTATGTATGTAAAAGCCATGCCCGCAAGCTCACTCAGGAGGAGGCTGAAAGAAGAAGTAACAAGAAGAAGTAACAGAAATCTGCTGCATTCCTACTTGGGGACACGGAGGGCCAATACGGTTTGGAAGTAAGAACTTTAATTTGCGTAGACTCTGTGTTAGTGTTAGATTATTTATCTGTTCTGTGTTGTTTATTTTGCTGTTCGTGTGTGTGTGTGTCTGTTTTCCTTCTAAATTAAGTTACTTTCTCCTTACTTTTAACTGATATGCAGGCTAATAATTCGTTCAAGCTTACAGTCTTTTCCCTCAACGTTCGTGGAATTAGAGATCAGACCAAAAGAAGAAGTATTTTTTCGTTTCTGAATGACCAAAATGCTAATATTTATTTCTTGCAAGAGACATATTCCGAACCAGGTGACGAAAATATTTGGAAGAAAGAATGTGGTGGCGAGCTATTTTTCTCACATGGCACAAAACATAGCAAAGGTGTGTGTATTCTAATTAACCCCACCATGCAATTACAGGTTGGATGTCTATATTCCAACAATTCAGGCAGGATAGTGTTAATTACAATCTCCCTGAACGGTCAAAAAGTCACACTTTGCAACATCTACGCACCTAACGATCAGGCTAATCAATTACAATTCTTACAAGAACTTAACAACTGTATTATTGACAAAACAGAACTTATTTCACTAATTGTAGGGGGTGATTGGAACTGCACGTTAACAAAAAAAGATAAAATGGGAGGTGCGCCTTGGAAACCCACTATCTATAGCAATTTAATCTCAACATCTATGGAAATGTTCGATTTAATAGACATCCAAAGAGTACGTCACCCAAAACTACGAAAATTCACATACGAGTCAAAATCTTTACGCTTAAAATCCAGAATAGACTTTTTCCTAATAGCTAAAGACCTCACAGTAAATATAAAAAAAAGTCCGAGATCTTACCAGCGATAGCACCCGATCACAACGCGATTTCCATTTCACCAACCTTGCCAAATAAATGCCCTAGGGGCCCTGGTTTTTGGAAATTCAACAACACCCTTTTAAAAAGATCCTCAATACATTGACAAAATCCGCTGTACTTACACACTAGCGCGCAAATATTATGGACATTTGACAGATAGGAGACTCTTCTGGGAGATGATAAAGATGGAAATTAGATCAGCTACGATTACTTATTCAAGACTGAAGAAGACCAAGCAAGGGACTTCCTTATCCAATTTAAGACCTGTGAGTAATCTGCAATACCTCTCTAAATTGGTTGAAAGGGCAGTTTATGATCAGACAACTGATCACGTTACTCAGTCAGGCTTGTATCCCATCCTCCAGTCAGCCTATCGACTGGGTCACAGCACAGAGACTGCCCTACTGAAGATACAGAATGACATACTAGCTGCAATGGACAATCAACGAGTTACTCTCTTGGTATTGTTAGACCTGAGTGCAGCATTCGACACGATTGACCACCAAGTGTTGCTGAATCGCCTGTACGTGACGTATGGAATTACAGGTACCGCTCTTAAATGGTTTCACTCGTATTTATTAAACAGGAAACAGCGAATCGTGATTAACGGGAGCTATTCGAGTGACTTTGATCTCCCTCAAGGGGTACCTCAAGGATCATGTCTAGGTCCCTTGCTTTTCACGTTGTACGCAAGTAAGCTCTTCGATGTTGTTGAATCCCATCTCCCTAACGTCCACGCATACGCTGATGATACGCAGCTCTATATCTCATTTAAGCCAGATGGTTCTGCTACTGAGACGGATGCTGTTGACGCTTTACAAGCCTGCATCAGGGACATAAGAACCTGGATGGTCCAAGACAAACTTCAGCTGAATGATGCTAAGACTGAGTTTCTTATTATAGGTACACGCGCACAGTTAAATAAGGTTATGATAAATGACTTGCAAGTAGGTGAGGTAATGGTTTCTGCTGTCTACTCGGTTAGAAATCTTGGTGTTTGGTTTGATGCAAACATGAATATGATCACACATATTAACAGCATATGTCAGGCTATTTATTACCATCTACACAACATCCGGCGTATCAGAAAGTATTTATCATATGACAATAGGAAGACCATCGTACAGGCTATTATAATGTCACGATTAGACTACTGCAACGGTTTATCATACGGTACGCCCGCTGTTCATCTTGGTAAGCTGCAACGCCTGCAGAACGCGGCAGCTCGGCTGGTATGTACTGTATCCAGGTATGATAGTATAACACCATCCCTGATCAACCTGCACTGGCTTCCGGTTACCCATAGAATAGAATTCAAGATAGCAATGCTAGTTCACAAATGTATTTACGGTGTCGCACCACAATATCTTTTAGACTTGATAAAAATCAAAGGGAGCTCGCGGTATCAGTTGAGATCACACCGGGCATACTTCTAATGGACAATACTTATAGAACAAAAAAGACACTAGGTGATAGGGCGTTTGAAAATGCCGCGCCCAAAGTATGGAATCGACTCCCTTTAGAAATAAGACAATGTCAATCATTGAACACTTTTAAAGTTTTACTTTACATCTTTTTAAATTAGCTTTTTATTAGCTCTCTTATCAACTCATATTTTATTTTATTTCATATTTTTTAAACTTTCCGGGCTGATAAAGCCCCAGGGGAAGATGGATTTACAGCCGAATTCTATAAGTATTTCTTTGAACTATTAGGTAATGATTTAATAGCAAGTTTCAATGAAGCTCAAGTAAAAGGAGAACTAAGCATCTCTCAGCGAAGAGGGGTAATTACACTAACCCCAAAAGAGGATGGCTCACTATTAGATTTATCCAACTGGAGACCGATCACATTATACATGTCGATTATAAGATAGCCGCTAAAGCAATAGCTAAACGACTTGAACAAGTACTCCCAGATCTCATTCATCCAGACCAGACAGGTTTTGTAAAGGGAAGATATATAGGTGAAAACATTCGACTCATAGCAGATGTTATGGAAACAACGACAACTCACAACCTCACCGGCATACTAACATCGTTAGACTTTCGGAAGGCCTTTGACTCTTTAGAGTGGCCGTTTATTATGAAGACGCTCGATTGCTTTAATTTTGGAGGCGATATTAAAAGTTGGGTGAATATTTTCTACTCGAACATAGAGAGCACGGTAATCAACAATGGCTTTAGAACGAACTGGTTTAAACCGTCTAAAGGAGTCCGCCAGGGCTGCCCTCTCTCTCCTTATCTGTTTATTCTCTCGTCCGAAATACTCTCAAATAAAATTCGGCAAGACCCCAACATAAAAGGTATCAAGATCTATGAAAATGAAATTAAGCTCTCACAGTTTGCAGATGATACCACTCTCTTTAACGCTGACTTAGCATCACTAGAAAGGGCACTAAAAATAATCGATGACTTTTAAATAATCGATGACTTTGGGAGAATAGCTGGCCTTTCCTTAAATGTAAAAAAAAAACGAAGGCTATTTGGCTAGGGAAATGGGCAAATAATAAAAATAAACCCCTAAACCTGAAATGGCTTCATAGCCCGGTGAAAATATTAGGGATTCACTTCTCATACGATGAAAAGAGAAATAATGAGCTCAACTTCATGCAAAAGGTCCAAAGATTACAAACAAAGCTCGATATGTGGAGTGCAAGAGACTTGACAATATCTGGAAGAGCTATGATATTAAAAACCCTGGGATTATCACAACTTGTCTATTCTGCTTCAAACCTAGTGGTTCCTCAGGGAATTGCGGACACAGTGAGAACTAAATCATTTAAATTTCTCTGGAGAAATAAAAAAGATAAAATAAAAAGATCTGGCCTTTATCAAGAACCAGATAGGGGCGGAATCCGTGTGACAGATCTCAACATAATGTTCAAGGCCCTGAAGCTAGCATGGATCCCTAGAATGTTAGCCTCTGACAAAAAGAATTGGTGCACCATACCTAACCACTTTCTCAAGAAAATGGGAGGACTGAACTTTCTCTTAAGATGCAACTATGATGCGACTTTTTATAATGACCTACCGACCTTTTACAAAAGGATCCTTGACAGTTTTAACGAATTAAAAAATCTTTACAATTATTACCAAAAACAAGATATCGTTTTGTTTAACAATAAAGAAATACTAGTGGGTGGCCAACCGATTTTTCTTAGTAAATGGTTTAAAAAGGGAATTGTTTCGATTAAAGATCTACTTACTGAAAGCGGCAACTTCTTGACATTCCAGGAATTCTCTCTCAAATACTCATGCCAAGCTAACTTTCTCCAATATTATCAAGTGATAAGCGCCATCCCGAAGCATCTTCTGTCCATTGCCAAACAGACCGACGGCTTCGACAAACTTTTTTTCACCAGCAATGATAACATCTTCCCTCTGAGCGAAACTGTACAAATTAATTTAGGTAAGGCCAAGTCAAGAGATTTTTATAAACTGCTTAATGCAAAAACTCACAACGAGGACCATACGGGCCCTCTACGTTGGAGCCAAAGTCTATCAATAAATAGCGATACTTGGGGCAAGATTTTCAAGTCTTTAAAAAACATCTGCAAGGACACTAAGCTCAAAGAGTTTCAATTTAAACTCATCCATAGAATTATAGTAACAAACAAAGAACTGTTCAGATTTGGAATCAAGCCTGACGACAAATGTCTGTACTGTGGAGATAAAGACTCCATCGAGCATACATTCATTGAATGCCCATTCACTAAGACCTTTGTGCAAAAGGTCATTCAATGGTTCAACCAAACAAACCTATGTCAGATCCTCCCCACCACCGAGGAAGTCTTGTTTGGTATCTTTTCTAGTACATGTGATGCACGAATAAAAAAAAATTTAACTACACCACCTTAGCTATGCGCCATTACATATATGCAAGCAAAACAAATAGCAAAATCATCTCCATTCACGAGTTCATTGACAAATTACTCGTTAAATATAACCTTGAAAATATTCACTAAAAAGAACCACTCCAGGGAAAGGACTCCCCATCTAGCGACTATAATCTTGAAAATAACATTAACTAAAGTATCGTCTAGCGCTTCAACCTGATAATTATTCTAGCGTAAATATGTGGTTAGTTGGTGATGCATATATATAGCTGATAACCTTAATGTACCGTCAGGATAGCAGTTTGCTCTATGTCTTCCGAATTAAAAAATATAATCCCGTGACTCGCTTAACTAGTAGTTAAAAATAGGTCCTTCTCTGCTGTAACATAAGTCAATGGGTAAAAGCATGGTTGTAAATATATTGTAAGTAGAGACTGTAAAAAAAAAAAAAAAATCAGTTTATCAGTCCCAACAAACCAGGCAAAGTCCGCGTGGTGTTTGATGCTGCCGCTAAATTTCACGGCACTTCACTAAATGATCAGCTCCTGCAAGGCCCTGACTACATAAAAAAACCTAGCTGGTGTTCTCATGCGGTTCCGTCAGGAAGAGGTAGCCCTTGTTGCAGACATAGAGCAGATGTTCCACCAGGTACGAGTGCCAGCAGAAGACTGTGATGCCCTTCGGTTCTTGTGGTGGAGTGGTGACCTCAACGATGAACCAGCGGAATACCAAATGTTGGTCCACATATTTGGCGCAACCTCCTCTCCTTGCTGCTCAAATAAAGCTCTGCGACAAACAGCTGATGACAACGATGACAAGTATGGCAGTGAAGCTGCGGAAACCGTCCGCCGTAATTTCTATGTTGATGACCTCCTCAAGTTTGTTCAGACCACTGACCAGACAACTGGCCTGGCTGTTAAGCTGACTGCCATGCTAAAGGAAGGTGGTTTCCATCTTACAAAGTTCCTGAGCAACCGGAGAGAAGTTCTATCAGCCCTTCCTAGTCAACAAAGAGCCAATCCAACTCTTAACTTCGAGTTAGACCGATTGCCAATCAACCGTCCGATGGGTCTACACTGGGATGCAGAGAGAGACGTCTTTTATTTTAAAACAGTGTCCACCGACAAACCTGCCTCTAAGCGCGGGATTCTGTCCACTATCAGTTCCCTGTTCGACCCTCTTGGTTTCTTGTCTCCCTTCGTACTCCCGGTCAAGGTGTTGATTCAAGACCTCTGGAAGGAGAGAGTTGGATGGGATGATGAAATCTAAGGCCATCCCTTGAAGGTCTGGCGTCAGTGGACAGGCTCTGTTACAGGAACCCTGACATAATGAATATTTGCAAGGTCCAACTTCATGTCTTCAGTGATGCGAGCGAGTATGCCTACTCAGCCGTAGCTAACTTAAGGCTGAGCGATGACCATTGTGACCAAGCTCATTGTTCCCTTGTGTTTGGGAAATGCCGCAATGCCCCTCTCAAGAGACCAACCACTCCCCGCCTTGAGCTTATGGCAAGCGTTATGGCAGTACGAATTAGCAACACCATCCGAGCAGAGCTGGATGTTCCCATTGACAATGTGATTTTATGGACCGACTCTCTGACTGTGCTCCAGTACTCATTAACAATCGAACCAGAAGATTCCATGGTTTTTTCGCCACCAGATTAGAAGAGATTCACGAGCACACCACCCCTGATCAGTGGAACCATGTCCCAGGAGTCCTGAATCCTGCTGACGATGGATCATGTGGACTGTCTATCCAAGCATTTCAACCCGGGTGCCGCTGGTGGTCAGGGCCAGAATTCCTACAACACTCACAGGAACATTGGCCTCACCGTGATGTGGGTGACATCGCGGAAGACGACAAGGAAGCAGTCACATTGAAAGCTAGTCAGAACGCCTTAACAGCTGCAGCTGGTTCAGCTTTGGACGATTTGATCAGAAAGTTTTCTTCGTGGCCCCGACTGGTGCAAAACAACTCATGGCTCATACGCTTCGTTCCTTTTGTGAAGTCCAAATGCAGTGTATCATCCACAGCCAACCGTGGCAAGATCAGTTTAGCAGAGATTCTTGTTGCCTCCAAGGCCATAGTAAAAACAGTCCAGCGATAGTATTGCCAGGAAGAGTTGAAAGCTTTGGAGTCTAACAAGCCGATAAGGAAGGACAGCAAGATGAGTACGCTCTGCCTAGTTCTCATTGACGGCGCAATCTGTGTTGGAGGTCGACTAAGACACGCACCAGTAGCCTCTCAAGCCATCCATCCGTTGGTGATACTAAGTCAGCATCCTATCGCCTAGTTGCTTATTCGTCACCATCACGAGATACTTGGACATGCAGGTCGAGAACATGTGCTGTCTGTGCTGCGACAGAAATTCTGGATCCTCAATGCCCGTGTAATGACCTGTCGGATACTTCGCAATTGCATAGCCTGCCGCAAACGAACGCGAGCGTCGTGAACCAAATGATGGGAGACCTACCCAGACCCAGGCTTACACCTCACGAGCCACAATTCACATACACTGGGGTAGACTTCTTTGGTCCCTTTCATGTCAAGAGAGGTCGGGGCACTGAGAAGGTCTATGGGTGCATCTTTGTGTGTTTTACGTCTAGGGCCATCCACATTGAAGACGTTGGTTCCTTAGAGACAGATGCCTTTATCCAAGCCCTGAGACGCTTCAACTGCACCTGTGCTTCAAATATCACTGTAGGGGAAAGAGAGATCAAACTCGCCATCCAAGACCTAATCCACAGGATCATCCAGAGATCCTTGAACGAGAAAGATGTCGAGTGGCGTTGCCAGCCATTAGTGAAGAGGCATTTCCAGCCCCCAACCGCTAGTCACATGTCAGGAGTGTGGGAACGACTCATCAGAAGTTTCCGTAACACCATTGCCTAGTTTCATACCGTGAAGTACTGGGTCGAGTGCGGACTTTCGCGGACAAATTAAATAAAACATGGCTTCGGCCACGAGATGGCACTGGAGTTGTGCCTCCTTTTGTTTTTGAAACAATAAGCTCGTGATAAGGACGCCTTTTCCTTCGCAACAGCGGACGCCGTGTTTGTTTTTTTGGATTTGTCCGTGAAAGTGCGCACTCGACCCAGTACCTCACGGTATGAAACCAGGCAATGAAAGCTATCCTCGGCCATCCTCACGCCTTTGTTACTAGGGAGACCCTCAGAACCGTGTTTGCTGAGGCAGTTGGAATACTAAGCAGTTGGCCCCTGTGCCCAAGTAGTGATGACCCAAGTGACCAGGAACCTATTACTCCAAGTCACCTCCTCCAGCAGCGTCAAGGGATGTCTCTGCCACTGGGAGCTTTTCAAAACAAGGATTTACACTCCCGCAAACAGTGGCGAAGAGGTCAACTTCTCTCAAACCACTTCTGGACCAGATGGCAGCGCGAGTATCTGCCCTGCTCCAGGAACGTAAGAATTTGATCCTGAAACGACGCAACCTGGCAGTCAACGACCTAGTCCTTGTTGTGACGGAGAATGCCCCACGTGGCCATTGGCTCCTAGGCCGAGTCAAGAGAGTATTCCCTGGCCAGGATGGCTTGGTTCGTACAGCCGAAGTCAGGACCAAAAACTCAACCCTGTTGCGCCCCATTTCAAAGTTGTGCCTTTTGGAGGGGTCAACGTAACGAGGAACATTTAAATCATTTGAACACTGAACTGTTTCTAGAATTGTTGGAATTTAAGTAATTTTGTTGAACGCTCGCTTAGGCTTAGTTGGTTCAAAGGGGAGAGCATGGTGAGGCTCGCGCTCAACACCAGGTAAAGGTCAACGCACATAAAAGACAACACACGTTTTCCTCACGATCGTGTGTTTTGTTAGCGAACTCGTATTTTTGGAGCCTTTTCCTCCTGTTTTGTCCGTCCTGGACCTTTTACCAACCGTCGATACTCGGTAAGCGGTGTTGTCAAATATTGCCTGTTATTTGTGCCTTTATAGTTATGTTGTTGTTATTATTTTTGGTCTCTCTACCGCTAATCGAGCGGCTCGTGTAATTTGAGCAATTTTAATTATTTGCAGAATAAAACGGAGTTTTAAGGAGATACATCGAGCCTCCTCGGTTTTTTCCCGTAAACCTCGTCACATTCTTATCGATCTCTTGGGATAGGCCTCGCCTAGGGCGCCTATTCAGTCAGGTCTTCGCCTATCTAGTGTCCTGTCTGTGGTTTTTTTTCTTTTTTTTTTCGCGAGGTTTATGTTTGTTTGTTTGTGTTTTGTTTGTTTTCTTTTCCCCTTTTTGCCATTGCTCGTGATAATTTCCACGCAGGTGATCTTTTCTTGTGATCGTTTACTTTAGGTCAACTGAATATACAGGAACGTTTATTCTGTTCATCCGAAATTCCATTCTCATCTTGATTCTACATTGTCAAAATTTGACAAGAAATTTCTAAACTTTTTGAGAAAATGTTGCGGTTTTTTGGTTATTTCTCGACACTTTTGTTATTGATTGCTGGCTTTCAAGAATCTACCTCTTCCAAGCTCGGAGACGAGTTCATCAAATTTCCTCATGTTTAGTGTTAACAAGGATTAATTGGCTTTGTCGCGAAGTTTGTCTCTGCAACTTTCAAAACAGTAAAATACTAAGCAGACACTAAGATTACGTTTTTGAAATCATGAATTCATAAAGACTGAAACTCTGACTATAAGAGCATCATTACTTTTAGTAACGCAGTCGTTTTGCATTGTATAATTTATTGAATCGGATGTGGGTATGTGATACATTCATCTCATTACTGGTGCCAGGTGAATATATCACACCCCAGAAGGATAGGGAAATAACAAGCCTATTTGTCAGTTGGCGAGGTTATCAACAATACAAAGAAAATTATAAATTCTCTCGAGGGACACTTGTTAGATGCTACAACGTGTGTACGACTAGTAAACACTAAGTTCATGGGAGCAATGAGCGACCCCGAAGAATTGTTTTTAACCCAAAGCAGCTTTTCCGGCTCTTTGGAAGCTCCTTCTTGGCAGCTGGATTTCCTTTGTGAATGGTACAAATCAGACTCGCAGCCAGGATGCTCAGACAAAATGCTGTGTCGGATTTTAACACTCCTGGAGAAAATGATTTATTGCTTGAAGGTCCACCCGCTACCAATGTCGTTGCAGCGAGTAAGTTCCACGAAGAAGTTATGAAGGAGAGAAAGGGAAAAACGCGGTATACAAGTCGTTGCCGACGAAGAGGTTGCTAAACGAAGCAGTGACTAGATACCAGCTAACGCACAAAAGACCACCGCGTGGTCGATAACTGTTTGAAATTTCGTCTGTGTTTGTTTGTTTCTTCTTTAGAATTTACAGGAATGGGCCGGGAGACTAAGTCGAGGTGAGTATGAGCAGGGGAATATGTTGAAGGTAAATATATATTGCATCGTTTTGCTATTGTCATAAGCTATTGTTTCAGCCACGCATTCCCCTGTTAGAAGCCGCCACCAACTTTTCAGACAGTGAATAATGATCAAGGTTTATGTAATATATTCCCCTGAAAAGAACAAAGGAAACCGAGCCAACTGACAAATAAGTTCAGTAATGTTGCAAATTTTTCGTGATGTAGGACACGATCAAAGCTCACATGTTTCTGCAAATCACAGATAATATTAAGTTGTTTCAAAGTCAAGCATAATAGTCTCCTCAGTTGTCACGATCAAATTTTGCTCCGGCCAATGTGCACTAGTGACTCTTTCAACTTGAAGTAAAATTGATAGGCTGCTCAGTACAAAACAGCTGACAAAAAATCAGAACTAACGAGCAAACAAAAAAAAAAAGAACGTTAACAAGCTTAAAATAAAATAAAACATCAACAACACCAAACTGCATGCATTGGCTTTGTAAAATTCGGTTGTTTGTGCTCAACACATCAGGCGCGGATCCAGGATTTTGAAATGGGGGGGTGAATTTTTGTAATAATGTAATAGAACCAAAGCCTGGTTGAGGTTTTTTTAGGGATAAGAAAAAAAAAAAAAAAAAAGAAAGAAGGAGGGCTCAGAAAAAAAAAAAGGGGGGGGGGGGGGGGGGTGAAAATTCACCCATTTCACCTCCCCTGGATCCGCGCCTGCACATGCCTGCGGAATGTTTTGCGAAACTGCAGATCGAAAGTTCGTAGGTCTGTGCTGCGCATTCGCTCACCGTGAATTGTAATGGAGGGGGTGGGGGAGATCCTTCAAATTGGAATTAATGTTCTGTTCTCTTAGTAGCTGAGTACAGTTATCTGAAAGATTCATTGTTTCTTCAGTGTCTTCGGGATGGACAAGCAGTCAAAAGCCGCCATAACACATTTTGATTCTCGCTCGGCCAACGGCGATGCCACCAAAATGTGTGGTTTAAAGCAAATGTCGAAATTTGTTATGAATGCGGATTTGCAAACTGTAGCTAATAGAGGGCCATTGTGAATTCAGTTTTGCAAGTTTTTACACCGAGCTTCTTGTTTAGTTTTTATTTGGAATATAACTTATTGAGATAATGCAAGAACTTTTAATTAACAAGGTTCAGCACGATAACAAGAATTATCATTGGATCTGGGTTTGCGTTATTTACCGAAGCCGAAGTGAGGTAATGGAAGGGAAGGTTGTTTACTCAACTACGTCTCGATTACGTAATCTCTATGTATTGGAGGGAAATCACCGACACTGCCGATTTGAGACTATAGAGACACCTGCGATAATTCTGCATCTTGTTTCATTAAAGGATGGCCACAAAAGGCGGCTTTCAAATTCGCCGCGCATTTATTGTTTTTTTTAAGGGAATCTCCACTTACAACACATTGTTAGGGCTCTTTCATCCCCTTCCTAAGACGCGCCCATATTAACGACGACTGTTAGAACTTATTGTGAATTTAAAGTGTCTTCGATCAGCTTCGATTAACTCTGAAAAACGGACATACCAAGGGACAGTCTCATTTTGAGCGTTTTCATTCACGTGACTACCAACCATATTTGGTTTACTGAAACAAAAGAAAGTATTTGTATAGAAATAGAGTTCAATTCCCAGAGGTTTAGCTTGGGACACCAACATGGCCGCCGTTTCTTTGTTTTGGGAGACCAACATGGCCGTCGTGACGTCATGTAAAAATACTCTTACCGCCTCTATACTCCAGGGGAAACCTTATCTATTCCCCAGAGCCTCGTTTCGGTGTCCAATTTTCGTCACCTGTCTCTTACGCTATTGTTGATCACAAATGATCTTCTCTACCTGACAATATCTACAACCAATTGACGTTAAAAACTAAAAATGGCGGCGCCCGGGAAATTTAAAAGTGAAAAAAGGCGGTAATGATACCCATTTTTTTGTGCACTTTAAGTGCTATTTCCCATGTTATAAACTAAATTTTGGAATCTAGTAATTATTTCCAACAATTTAGGGTCAATTTGCTGTAAGAGTGGAGGTTCCCTTAAAAGGAAGAGTTATTCATACAAACCATAATTATGTAAACTAAATTAATTGAACAAGTACATAGATATTCTTAGCGGAATACATTCATATTGTGCTTTTAATGCTACAGTTGCTAAAAATTGTGTCGTTATAGAAAAAAAGCTTTTCAAAAGACTATTTAGCTGTTTTTTTTTTTAATAAACAGCGTTTGTAATAAACTGATTTATCTTCGGAGTTAACGCTACGTTTAAATGGTTCTACCACAATAATTTGACACTTTTACAATAAACAGGCAATACAGTAAAACCCCACAACTATGAAGCTTGAAATTAAGAACCTGTTAGCCTAAAATTTGGATTTTATACCCCCTATAAACAAGAACCTATTTAGCCTAAAAATTGAAAACAGGTTCTTATTTTCTAAAATCATATTAGTACATTACAGCTGCAGTGCAAGAATCCTATTTGAAGAAAAAAGCAGACTCTCGTTACTGTAAAAATGAGGGTTTTTTTTAAATAGAAAACAGAAAATAGGCCAATAACCATCTTTTTTTGCAGCTGAGATTTATTTGCTTTCCTCTAGAATTAAGAACCTATTTTAAGAACCTAAGTAGCCTAAAATTGTGTTAACTACCATTTATATAAGAACCTGTTTAGGCTACATCCCAAAAATGTAGGTATTTAGTTGCGGGTTTTTACTCTATTAGACAAAAAATTTTTACGTTTATGATATTTAAAACAGTATTATTACAGCACAGCCATACGGAGGTATTTCTGAATCGAAGTAGCGATTAATAAAATCGTTTGTACCTAAAAAACATTCTGTATCTAAAAAAATCTTTGCATATTCAACGAAAAATGGAATCTTTGTTTCCCAGCACAAAGAAAAAATTAAATAAATCGAAAGCTGTTGCATTTACACTACAATTTGTTACTTATGCTTAGGAATGACGATTATGAGAATGTGATGATGATGATGATGATCATGATGATGATGATGATGATGATGATGATGATGATGATGATGATGATGATGACGATGATGATGATGACGATGACGCTGCCTATGACGCCGTTGATAGCGATGATGAGGAGATAAAATTTAGTGATGATTACATTTACAGCTGTCTTATTACGTGAGGAGAAATACGCATGTGATCCGCAATACAGCAGTCTTGTTGTTGTTGTTGTTGTTGTTCATAGGATTATAGATTAGGTGCTTACATTACGTGCTTTTAAGCAGACGATAACATCGCGGCATAGCGACTAAAATTACAGCTTGTCATATTTCGCAAACTTTCTAAGCTATGTCAACATTTGAGGTACTGTTGTTGTCAAGTTCTTCTAAACTAATAACTGAACAGTCGTCCTCTTCTGCTGAGTTCGATTCGAACGAACCAATGACTGCAGATTTTAGTCTCTCTGGCCCTTTCGTTGAACACTTAGCGCGTTTGAGAATTTCTTTCTTGTACTTCGCTTTCATTTTACTCAGGGTGTTTGTTGAGTGTTGCAAGAAATCCGCCACTGTTAATCTCATTTCTGCAATCATTTTGTCCTTGTGCGCTGATAAACCTATTTGGAATATAGAAACGACTTTAAAGGAGCTACGTCATAAGTTTTTAATATAACTTTGAAAAAATGAAAATTACATTGGACGCAAAGAAAACCCCAAAATAATGGTTGAGTTTTGTTTAAAATTATTTCACCAATTCAGCATGCAAAATGATAAATAAACCTCTTTGGTTTAAGATGGCAAGGATTGAAATTGAAAGTTCTCCTGTGCTGTGGGAAAAAAAACAGATACAGATTATAGCTTGCATCCCCTTACGAGAAATAACTTGACATCCCTGTTTTGGTAATCTAGGGACATTTCTTTTTTAAAGAAATGGTACTTGAGGGTCCTTGATTTTAATTTGACTTCCAAAATATAATTTAACAACAATCACTTAATTGCAAGACTTGACCGTTCTCGAAACGACTTAGTGAGACATGCCATTCCTAAAAAAAATCGACGTTTATTTTGAAAGGAGTGTTTTCACAAGTTAAATATCTCTCTTAATATGTTGCTCGCAACATTTCAATGCAACATCTTGCAACATTGTTGGGGACAACATGTTGCACACGTTTGGCCACCGTGTTGCGATATGTTACAACATGTTGGATGGTGTTGGCTCAAATTTGAAAACGGTCAAATTTTTCGTGCAACATTTTGGATGTTGCATGATGTTGCACTCGTTTGGCCACATTCACGCAACATTGTTGCTCTAGGGCATGCGCGCTAGGTCGATTTGCTATTTCAAAGCACCAGAACACAACATGTTGCACACGTTTGGCCACCCTGTTGCGATATGTTGCAACATGTTGGATGGTGTTGGCACATAAAGCGTAAAATGTTGGGTTGAAATGTTGCGTGCGTTTTGCCGGCCCCTTAACAACATCGTCACAACATGATGCAACAATGTGGCAAGACGTTGCGTTGAACTGTTGCGAGCGTTTGGCCAGGGCTTTACGTTTTTAGATTGTTTTATAATCTGTTGTCAGTTTTTGCTGCTCTACGTTTGATTCTTCATTTATCGTATTCAGGATTTCATTCCTAATATATTTGTCTTTTTCCCCATGACTTGTAAATTTCGTTTATTTATATTTCCCCTAGTCTCCTACACAGCCGTTCCTTGTCTCGTCACGCAACGTTCCTCGCCACTAACGGCTGCTGAAAACCGAACCACATTCCTTTCCCTATGTCTTTGCGGTCTAACGAATTAACCAACCAGGTATCACAAAAATGACAATGACGTCAGAGGAATCAGCATGCTTTTCATTCTGTCGGCGATGTCACGGACTCTGGTCACGGATGGAACAATTCCTAAGAAGATTGTCCATAGTGTTTTACGTGATCATCGCCGTCGACAATGCAAATCACGATAAATACTGATACAGGCAAAAGTTCACTCAATTGTCAACAAATCATTCAATCGTTGTGGATGTGAGGTGTTTTTCAAACAGCAGCGAATTGTTCATTTGCAGTGGACGCTATCTGTAAATGATCTGGCCGGGTATCCTGTAATCTAGCCCAGAAATGTTTGCTACAAGCGGTTGACAAAGTTCCAACGGGCTTCGTAAAAAGAAATTCAACGAGAAAGAGAGGAAGTCATCAGTAAAAGGGAACCTCCAAGAGCAAAGCGATTCCTACGAGCTACAGAAGAGATACGAAATATTCCCGATGGAGTGACTGTCCACGAAAACGTTTCCGTGACTGACCGAGCGAAAGCATCTAAATCCCTGCAATTTGGAAAAGGCAAAAATTGCGTTCGTATTTCTTCTCCTATTGACTCCTAAAAGCGGGACTAGGGCGCCCATGACTTACGTTCCTGGTTTCCTATCTCCGATTCAAAGACACGCGGGCTACAATCTCGTGTTGAGTGTATTACCAAATCAAAATATGACAAGTTCCGAAAAAATTGTCATATTCATTTCGTCCACGATTAACCTCAACACCAAACTCGTCTACTCGGGAACAAAGTCAAGTGCAATTACTGGTAAAGATCTAGTAACCTAGTAAAAACGTAAACAAAACGCTAACCATTTCCGATCACTCCACTGTAGTCCATTGTTAGCGCACGCTGGACACCGATATAAACTAGGCTGTGATTGGATGTACGCCGAACTGAGGAATTGGCGCGTACACTTTCCAGAAAATGGAAGGCTGATCCTGATTGGCTAATAGTCGGGAAAGGAATGTGGTTCGGTTTTCAGCAGCCGTTAGTGGCGAGGAGTATTGCGTGACGAGACAAAGAACGGCTGCGTAGCAGACTATATTTCCCCGTGACTTATAAATTTCGTTTATTTATTGTTATTTATAGTTCAATTGTGTGTGTGTGTGTGTGTGTGTGTGTGTGTGTGTGTGTGTCGTTCCGACCCTAATATTGTAATTTATTCTATGTAATTTGGCTTCCTAGCCTTGTTAAGTTTCTAGTTATTTTAGGAAGCCAACACCCTTTTAGTTTTAGTAATTTGCGTCTTCTGCTAGGTCATGGTATCTTATACAAGAGCCTTTTTGCTCTACTTTTTCCCATTAAATGACTATCGTCACTTACTTTGGCCTTGCTCCACCTTGGCCCGCCCCCGTATTCTTCTCACAACTTCATAACAGAGGCCTAACACCACAACTGTGACAGAAAGGGCGCTGGAGGTAAGCAGCGTGTCCCGAAAGAGGTGGGTACTACTGTCAAATAGACCAGTCAAGATGTCTTGGACGAGTTCTTCATCAGACACACCCGAACCCTGAAACACAAAAGAAAACATAACTTGTGTCTCTGATCGTTCTCTTAATTAAGACTTGAGAGGATAAAGGCGGCTTTTAACTTAGCTAGTTCGATGGCTGATGTTTCATTCACGTACGATGCAAACGCTGACGCATGCGCAGAGCGATGGCAAGTACACGTACGAGAGTCTTGTACTTGCATTTGCATTTGCGAGTGAACTTCCCTTGCATTTTTCTTTTCGTTTGAACTAGGTTTTAATTGCACGAGTGAAGCAGGCTTTCAAAACTCTACTGATAGAAAACTTTATCCAGGAAGAGAATGGGAAAGAAAAGAAGAAAATTGCCTCAAATATTTGTCTCTGTTTTTGTCCACAGAGCAAGAATATGTTTTCTGAAAAACTTCGGCCTACCGTAATAGGCTCCACAAGTTCTTCAACGAACGAGAAAATCTCCGCCTGATGAGCACGCATGTAACCATAGAAACAATGACGTAAGCGTATCGCGTCTCCTCCAATGACGACACCATACGCTGTTTGATGATCAATGATCTGGGCCACTCTTAGAGAGGGCCTGGAGAAGAGTTCTATACGGGTGCCTCCCGCGTATGTATCTATCAAGATGCCATCCACTTCTCTTTTAATAAGGGCATCAGAGAGGTCCTCTAGTGAGTGAAAAAGCTTTTCTAAGAGGAAATATAACGAAAAAGCCTGTGTTAGCCACAATTCAATAAAGGAAAAATGTGGTCTATTTTTTAACAACACTTCGAAAATCTACAGTTTCCGTTTCAACTGGTCGGAACGGAAATTACCGTTCAATTTGCAACATATTTCAATTTTCAATCAATTTGCAACATATACCAGTGAGATTGAACGTTTAGCCCTGAGAACGTGGTTGTTCGTCCGGAAGCAAAAGAGCATTGCCTTTTTGGCACAAATGTTCGGGATTTTCCAACCAAAACGTTTGGCTAAATGGAAAGCGCTCCAGCTAACCGGTAATTGAACCGGTTCAACCCGTCAAGTAAAGTACAGTATGAAGGAAGGTGGATCGTTTGAGCTCGGCGCCCCTTTTAAAGTTGTGAGGGATCACCATTCCTGTTTTATCGCTCCAATACAATGTGAACATATATTAAAAATGGAGGGCAACAAGATACCACAAATGCCTGATAAGGACACTTGAGGGATCTGATCCAGGACCCTACAGTTATACCGTAAAGCCCCGTTCAAACGGTGCATGGTAGAGTCAATGATAGTTGAAAAGTCCAAAACTATCATCAACTATCATCAACTATCATCAACTATCATGCGCGCGGTCAAACGGCGAAAACTATCATCGACTATCATGAGATTTTTGAGCAGGTTCAAAGTGAATGATAGTTCATGATAGTCTATGATAGTGCATGATAGTTCGTGTTCAAACGCGCGTGATATTTAAAACTATCATCGACTGTCATCAACAATCACTACCGTTTGAACGGGGCTTAAGACTAACCTTTTTAGGACAGCTTATTTTGAAAATTAGTTTATGGTTGGATTGTTATTTCGGTGTTCTAAGCTCTTTTATCTTTTTAAGTACGTTGTATATACAGCATTGTAAATCTAAAACAGCTATCGTGATTTATATAAGAAGGTGAATAGTTCGCGCGTTGTGATTGGTTCTTAGCTATGATCTATTAGACGACAGATGCACAGATTACGTCATCACTGCAACTATTTTTCCAGAAATGTGAAAATAAACAAGTTTTTGGCTTGCATTTTGTTGCTTTATTATACAAAACAAATAGATTCCCTGTTGCCGTGCGTCTGTTCAGTAATAGATCACAGAAGTACGTCAAAATGTGGTAAAAAAATCAGTGACACACTCGCCTGCGGCTCATGTGCCACTTCTTTGTTTTCTTCTTCTGTGATCTATTACTGAACAGACGCACGGCAACATGGAATCTATTTGTTTTATATAATAAAGAAACAAAATGCAAGCGAAAAACTTGTTTATTTTCACATTTCTGGAAAAAAGTGGCTCGTGATGACGTAATCTGTGCATCTGTCCTCTAATAGATCATAGGTAAGAACCAATCACAACGCGCGAACTATTCACCTTATTATATAATTGTTAATTAATATGATTTTATATGACTATGTAATCCAGGTAATTGTTTTTTGTGAAGGGCTATTGGACAGCGATGAAAATAGCACTATTTTATAAAAATAACATCAACGACAATAACTTTATATTTGCAATCTTTTTCTGAAATAAAGTACTATCATGATAGAGTTTGCACAGTATATTGTCATCATCATCATCATCATCATCATCATCATCACCATCATCATCATCATTATTACTATTATTACAGTACTGAGAGCAGTGTAGCACGTCCTTCATTAGCCCACCTCTACTCATGATCGCACTTCTCCTTACTCCAAGATTGTACTCTGGGGAGCCATAAATCGCTCCTACCTGTCGGAAATAGAAAAATAGTGGGAAAAAAATCTGTATGTTGCAAATCACAGACGGAGGGAAGGCTATACAAAGAATTGCCATCAAATTTTTATCTAATTATAATAAGCGATGCAGAAACGTTTATGAGAAATTTGTCGAATGAAAAATACTGGAAGTTACTTTACATGGTTTAACCATTCCCTTTTAAGGGGGGGGGGGGGGGGGAGGGATAGTAACATTCCTGGTGGTTTCAGTTTTCAGAAAACGGAGCTCGTCATCAGCATCGATGAAGCAATGTTTAATAGATGAGCAGGAGTGTCTTATCAAGTTTAAAAACACGAGGCGCAGCCGAGTGTTTTCCGACTTGATAAGACACGAATTGCGAATTTATTGAACGGCTTAAAAAAACATTACCGTACATCTATCCATTCTTACACTAAAATTTAGATTTTGAGTTATTTTGGCCTAGAAAATCGGATGAATTATTAATGAATTTTTAACATCCTGGAATGACTGCCGAGCTACACACGGAATTGACGATTAATGCTTTTAATCAAAGCCATAGAATTCTACTGGCGTTTTGGCTTACAATTCAGGTCACGCCTACCTTCGATCCATATACGGTAGGTTCACTCTCCTCTGCTATTGTGGTCAGCGCTGTTGTTAGTACACCCATTGTAACTGAGATGACCACAAGCCCTATTAAAACCAAGCACACGCCAAAAATACGACCAAAGTGGCTGTTGGGACAACGATCACCATAGCTACAAGGAGACAGAAAATTGCATAATAAGCCGTAGTGAATGCGCGCTCCAATTTTGATAAACTGTACGTCCTTAGTAATAATGTGAAGCGCTTGAGAGGCACAAACAAGTTCGTCGTCCCGCATAAGAAAACTACAAACTTTGGCCTAAAATCTATAACTTTTACTGGTGCCAAAGTGTGGAAATTCCTTACCGGATGAATTGCGTTCGGCGACAACCCTTAAGGAATTCGGAAATGCTGTGAAGGAGCTGCATTTGTGATGTGCTGTTTGCTGTGTTTCACTGTAATAATTTTAAGATTGAGGATTGTTTATTTATTTAGTGATATAGCTAGTTATTAATTGTACTTTTCTCGGCATATTAGCATGTATTGCTAGGGGCCTAACCAGCCTCATCAACCCTAGTTAAAATAAAGTTACCTACCTACCTACTACCATAACTCTGCTTGGAGTGATTACGTGTTCGAAACCCTTACGAAAAGACAGCAACATTGTCATGAAATGACATGCACCAAGCAAAATTAATATGCGCCAAGCAAAGTTTCTTAATTTACTGTTAAAAGTTAACCACTAAAGCTTACCCAACTGTTGTCATGGAGACAAAAGCACACCAGAATCCTTCCCAGGTTCCTTTGATAAATGAGCTCGGGAAATATTGCTCGTTTGAGCATGTACGTGTGTCCTGGAAACAAGACCCAAAGGAAGAATAATCTTTAAAGAATAATCACGTTACCTAAGTTACGCAAACCGAACGACAAGGACTGAGAGCGAAGGGGAAAAACGCTTAGGAATAAATAAAGACTCTTGTATGCTATAATGGTCACAGGCTGCCCGGACCTCTGTTTGGTGTCCGTGATGACGAGAGTTCATAATAGTTCGAGTTATTTTCACTGGTTATTGTGATTATTGTAGTTGTTGTTATCAGTAAGGTGTCGGCACGTGTCTCACTCACTCACACCACAACACACCTCTCCCTACACCCACTCACGCCACAACACACCCTCCCCCCACACCTACTCACACCACAAAACACCCCTACAACAATTAACTTCAGAGAGTTTCTCAATGGTAGTCTTTACACTAGGCTGTTAAGTAAGACTTAAACCAAAATTGTGTGTGTGTGAAGGCCTAAGTAAAATTCCAAGAAAGTTGAAACGATTCAAAAAAATTTCAAGTGACTTGAAAACCATCCTTAAAACCGAGTTAGCCAACTTGCGGTTTCTTGAGCTTTGAGGTGGGCGAAGCTTGTGAGTCAAACTTAATTAACTGCGTGAGAAAATAAACTTAAGTATATCTTCAAGTAAAAAACGTCACTTGTGTGTGATGCGTTAAGTCGAAAAAATTTACTTGAAATATCAAAATTACTTGACTTCAAAAATTCCTAAGTTTACTTTGTGTCTAGTGCAAAGACTACCAATGTAATCTTCATTTTTTACCATCCCAGTTAATCAACCAGAAACTCTCTCGAATTCTTGTCTGTGATCTTCCAAACTCCTACCAGATTTAATTCGTTATGACTCTGACAGAGGGACAGGAGCTAGAGAGTAGCTTGGAAAACTCACCAGGATCCATACAAAAACACCCGCTATATAAGCCATGATCATAGGTATCAGGATAACAGGCCAGCATGCTAGAAGAGCGTTGAACATGGCTTCTTTTATACTGGAGGTGTCAGTGTAAACCACAAAAGCCACACCCGAGGATTCGACAAAAGGCGCGAAACCCAGGCCTCCTTTGTAGCTGTCCTGTAACTTGTGACCGATGATTGGGAACGAGAAATCCGTCTGATTATCAATGTTTCGTTGTAAATCGTTGACTGTTTCCTGTCGGGCTGTCTGGTTATTTCCGTTCAGGGTGAGGTCAAGTTTTGACCTGTCGATAGAAAGAACAATAATTAGAAGACTTCCAAAGCTTCAAGACTGTATAAAAGGTTTAAGCAAAATTACTTTATGTCACATTACATGACTAGTACACGAAGTCCTATTTAACCCTTAGGCATGATGGGACTTTTGCATGTGTTCCCGCCATCTTGAACGAGAAGCTCATTTAATGTATTGGAGAACCGTAAAGAATAAAACCAGTTATGTTACATGAATGTCAGAAGTGGGATCTTCTCCAGCAAATTTAGAAGACCGGAAGACTGGTATACACGATTAACAGTGTTGACCCAAACGTTTCGCTTCTTCGCCGACCCGCGATCAATTACTGTAAACATCGTGGCAGGACGAGTGACCTAATTGGATTCGAAGTCCCTAAAATGGATTGGTCCCCCGGCCCAGATCTGCGAAGAAGATTCAAGCGTTTTCGCCAGAAATGCGAGCTGCTGTTTGAAGGTCCACTCAAACGACGAGATGAAGACCAAAAATGCAAGTATGTGTTACTATGGTCGGGTGATTACGGCCTAGACCTGTTCAACACGTGGGCGCTAACAGATGACCAGCGGAAAGACCTGAATGAGTACTGGACCAGATTTGAGAATGTCAAACCTCAAGCAAACCACATCTTGAACAGATACTATCTGCGAAGTCTGAAACAGAATAATCGTTCCCTTGATGCCTTCTTAACAGAGTCAAAGCTACTCATACAGAGTTCTGGTTACCCTGAAAACCTGCACGACGAGCTAATGCGGATACACTGGTCTTTGGAATCGACTCAGAGGAAGTAAGAAGAAAGTGCATCGCAAAAGGCAACGAACTAACCCTCACAAAAGCACAGGAAATTGCCCGCAAGGACGAAGCCACTCGCATGCAACTGAAAGCATGAATCATCCTCCAAACCCCAGCCAAGCAGAGAACCAAGTTGATGCACTAAGGCAGCAGAACAAAACAGGAAGTTCTGCCAACCCTGGAGGCTATGGTGGCAAAGCCTATAAAAAGTTTGACAGCAATCTAAGACAGTGTTTCAGATGCGGAGATACCCCCCTCCCCCACCCCAGAGTGGAGTGGAATGCCACAACTGCCACAAACGAGGCCAGTATGCAAATCAAGAGATAGGTCGAATGTCATGGAAATACAAAAAGATCAGTCTGAAAGTGGCGAAGGTGATACCATCTCTCTAGGAACACTGGAAGCCCAACATAGCCCACCAAAAACATACATACCCAACACCTCCCACATCGCCACAATCGAAGGAAAAGATAACCGAACCAAGGTGATGACTGAAATCCGAGTCTCAGTGAGCCCCTCCCATACACAGACCATGCCACTCACCTGCAAAGTTGACACTGGCGCTGAGGTTAATGTCATCTCCAAACAAGACCTTCACAGATTAGTCCCCAGTCCCTACAAAATGTACCTCAGTCCTGCGAAATTCAAGATAACTGCATATGGAGGTCATAATATAAAGAACCTTGGCACTTGCCCATTGTATGTCCATCAACATGGAGGCATTGAAGAAGTAGTGTTCAACGTCACTGAAGTGCAAGGACCGGCAATGCTCGGCTGTAGAGCGTGTGAGGAACTTGGCCTGGTTAAGTTCAACTGCAGCTTGGAAACCCTTAAACAAGATAAGGCATCCTGCTGCCAAATGCAAACACCTTCCCGATTTCAACAAGAAGACGATTCCAAGAGGAATAATCCCCAAGAACCTCCAGCAGGGACCCCACTAGACAAGAAAAGCCTCCTCAGAGATTTCAGCTACTGCTTTGAAGGCCTAGGCAGCTTCAACATGAAGCCCTACCACATCACACTGGACCCTGACGCCGAACCTGTCATCCACGCACCACGTACTGTGGCAGTCCACCTACAAGACATGTACAAAAAGGAACTTGACAGCTTAGTAGAACTTGGTGTGCTCACACCAGTAACTGAACCAACTGATTGGTCAACAGTATTGTCCTCTCTGAAACAACCGATGACAAGGGAGAAGTTACAAAGATCAGAATTTGCCTTGACCCGCGTGACCTGAATAAGGCAATAAAGCGCGCACACTACTACACCAAAACGATTGACGAAGTAGTCAAACAACTCCACAATGCCAAATTTCTGAGTGTAGTGGATGCGAAAAAGGGATACTGGCATGTACGCTTAGACAAACTTAGCTCTTACTTAACTACCTTCAACACCCCCTTTGGAAGGTTTCGCTTCAATCGACTCCCATTTGGCCTCGTAGTCTCACATGATGTGTTCCAAAGACACTTGGATTCTGCTCTTGGTGATCTGAAAGGGGTCACAGGTATTGCTGACGACATTCTAGTGTATGGGTCTACAGAGGAAGAGCATGACAACAACTTGTCTAACCTGACTAACAGAGCTTTGGAGAAAGGAGTCAAGTTCAACATGGACAAAGTGCAGCTAAAGTGTCAAGAAATCAGCTTCTTTGGACACAAGTGGAGCCCAGATGGGATCAGACCAGATGACAAGAAAATATCCGCAATTCAAGACATGACCCCTCCTACAAACCGCAGTGACCTCCAAAGCTTCTTGGGACTTGTCAATTATCTTACAAGATATTCCAGTCGTTTGGCAAGCATCACCACACCAGTGCGTGAGCTGACCAAGAAAGACATAGCATACACATGGGGACCTGAACACGATCAAGCATTCCTCCAAGTCAAAGAAGAGATTGCATCCATGGGGACACTGCATTATTTTGACCCACACTCTGAAACCGTCATCCAAACTGATGCTTCCAAAAAAGGACTTGGAGCTGTCTTACTCCAACAAGGGCACCCCGTTTGCTATGCATCAAGGGCACTTTCGGATACAGAAAAGAATTACAGTAACATTGAAAGAGAAATGCTTGCTGTTGTATGGGGCCTGGAGAGGTTTAACTACTTCATTTATGGCAAGCATTGCACAGTAAATACTGACCACAAACCATTGGAATCCATTTTCAAGAAGCAACTGTACAGCTGCCCACCTAGGCTCCAGAGATTCCTGCTAAGAGCCCTCAAGTACGACATATCTGTGAAGTATGTTAAAGGTAGTGATGTGCCCATAGCTGATGCCCTCTCCAGAGTCAGCCCGCAACAGCTTCCTGAGAGCGACCAAATTCCAGAAATATGTGTGCACCATGTCACACAAAACCTTCCTGAATCTCCAACAAGACTTCAAGAGATCCGAGATGAGACAACAAGAGACCCTACATTGTCCCTGCTGAGAGAGGTCATTTTTGAAGGATGGCCCCAAGAAAGAGAGCAATGCCCCAAAGTGCTCCATGAATGCTGGAATTTCAGAGAAGAAGAAGATGGGCTACTATTGAAAGGAGAACGCATCCTGATACCACCCCCGCTCAGAGCCAAAATGTTAGAGATCATACACCAAGGTCATCTAGGACAAGAAAAATGTCTTCTAGGTGCCCGGACCTCTGTCGTCTGGCCAGGTATAACAAGAGACATCATCAATCAAGTTGACCAGTGTGTGCCTGTCAGAAGTACCAGAGGAAGGCCCAGAAAGAACCAATACTACAGCCAGAGGTCCCACACCTGCCGTGGGAAAGGCTCAGCTCAGATCTTTTTTAATACAAGGGCCAGCAATATTTGCTGCTAGCAGACCAATACAGCAGATTTCCTGTAATCAGAAAACTCACAATTACCACTTCAGCAGCAATCATTAACCACATGAAGAGCATCTTTGCTGAATACGGGATCCCCTCACAGCTAGCAATCGATAATGGACCTCAGTACAGCTCGGCGGAATTCAAGCATTTTGTAAGCGAATATCAGATAGAACACACTACCAGCTCTCCATTGTACCCCCAATCAAACGGTTTTGCAGAAAGAATGGTACAAACTGTGGAAAACATTCTTAAGAAATGCGAGGAAAACAAGGAGGACCCGTACATTTCCCTCCTATCCTATAGGGCCATACCCCTAGACCACGAATTGATGTCCCCAGCAGAACTGTTGACCGGAAGAAAATTCAGGACAAGACTACCTATGTCTCAGAGGGCCCTTCTTAGTAAACCAGGCTGGGAAACTACTAGAACACAGTTAATGAAGAGACAGGAGAAACAAGCCCACTACTACAACCAGAACTCTGGGCCACCCAAAAGGCCATTACAAAGTAACCAGCC